>WWET01000895.1:56044-76228 GCA_011038615.1 Limnodynastes dumerilii | reverse complement strand
ACCTATACTGACTGAAATGTGAAAAACAGCATGCATCCTGCCTTTGGAGAAACCCAACGCAAATCCGTTCAGTGATCATATATAAATGGCTCTGGATATTTTGTTTAATATTTAGGTACAATTTTGATATGGTCTCATTTACATCTTTTTTTTAAGTCTTCTCCAGAATATTCCTTTGTTACATATACTGAGCTTGTTTAATGCAATGATTCTCTACTAAATAAAAAAAACAAAAACAAATGTACAAATATATAGTCATACTCAAAATATTTGTATATTTAATTTTTAAGAAACATGCTATCTTTACTCTGTCATGCACACTCTGCATCTTTTATACGAAGCAATTACAAGGATATTGTTCATCATTCTCATTCTGAAGTTAGATATATCCTGTAGCTGATGAAAATGATCAAACTGATAACGATTGTATTTCTGCAGACACGTAAGTCTAGATTGGGCTTATCTGCGGGAACACTCAATTAATGTGAATGGATTGCATTAATTCACCCCTGCCGTCCCATTGTGCATTACAGTCAATCTGAATAGCTTCACTTATTTATCTGCAGTTATTTCTGGACATTCATGGAGTAAAAATGTGCAAGAATAAGCTATATTTTCAGTAGATTGGGTCAAGTGTCTCATATTTGTTGAAATCCATACATAGCCAAGGACCAAAAATGACCATGCTGTATATAAAAAGAACAAAAAACAGGTTTTGCGCTTCATGCCAAACAATATATAACACTGCTTGTCCGCACCCAGAATAGTTTTACATTGCTCATTAGGCTCATTTGGCCAGCGTTCTGTCACCTTCTGTAGGTAAGTGTCTATCTGTTGCAATATGTTTAATCAGAATTATGTGTAATTCTTTTAACAATTTATCCCTACACTTGACTAAACTTAACAAAAGTTTTAAACCCACACAAATCTGTATTAAAATGTCATGTAATCATAACTGAAAATATTTGTTAGTGATTGTGGTACTAATTTTCATCCACTACAGACTTCTTTTTAATGTAACTTTATTAACAGGTTTTTATATAGCGCTCATCACATAGCACTTTACAATTTTAACAATCATTAAAACAAGACAGCCCTACCTAGTCTGTTTGTTGGGTGGTAACAGACAAACTGGGTAGGTAAGAGGGAGTGTGGGTCCCTGTCGCGAACAGCCCTATCCCGATAGGTCCGTTTGCTCCCAGCTAGTTCCAAAAATGGTTGGGATATCGATTGCTTATGCCTCAATGAGGCATAGCAATTGATCCAAAGAACACCAAACACAGTGCTCCGAAAGGTAAGCAACCCCACTCCCTAACCCTATGTCTCCCCTCCACAGCTTAACCCTAATTCCCCCCCCTAGCTTAACCCTAAGTCTCCGTAGAGGTTTACTCACCTCTCTGGTGGTACAGCAGCAGCTTTTCCGAAAATGAATGGGTGAGTATGTGAATCGCATACTCACCCATTCATAAAAAAAAATTCTGTGATGGCTCTCATTCAAAATAGGGACAGCCGAAAAGCAACTTTCGGCTGTCTCTATTTCGCATTGTGATACATCGAAGTGGGGACTCACAGCGGTAAGAGGGCCCTGCCTTAAGCTTACACTTTATAGGACATTATGGATTGATACATAAAGACAGGTGCTATATATCACACGGGTGTAGGTCCCCGTAGCGAATGACCCAATTTCGAAAGGGCTGTTTGCTCCCAGCCAATTGCAAACTGGCTGGGAAATCGATTGCTCATGCTTTGAAGAGGCATAGCAATCTTTCCCTGGAGCATCGATCATGGTGCTCCAAAAGGTAAGGCCTCCCTGCTCCCTAACCCTAAGTCACCACCTCGCAGCCTAACCCTAAATCCCCGGAGAGGGTTACTCGCCTCTCCGGTGGTCTGGTCCGGTGGCGGCGCAGTTTTCCGAAAATGAATGGGTGAGTACGCGAATCGTATATTCACCCATTCATAAAAAAAGATTCTGCTGTGTTACACATTCGAAAAAAAAGGGACCATCGAAAATACACTTTCGGCTGTCCCTATTTCACAATCTTTAACATCGCAGCGGGGACTCGCAGCGATATCACACAATGGACCAGCCAGCATGTAAAGTAAAAGTGCTCAGTGCTCTGTATGATCCAGTCACACAGAATTGTTATTAGCAAGACTGAGGGTAATTTTAGCATGGAAAGTAACGTTTACAAGTTGTTAATCATTTAACACAAAGGAAAACCGGATAGCAAAGTGCTTGTAAATGGGGTTGACAGCTATTAAGCAGTAGTTTGTGCAAGTTGATGATTTCTTTTCTTTGTCCCTAGCACAAGGAAATGTAAGTGCCAGAACAGGGCTCAACACTTTTATAATCTAGACCCAGACCAAGAGTGTGTGTGTGTGTGTGTGTGTATCGGTTTTCTTTGGAAAATAGTGGGCACCCTGTAGGTATTGCTGACCATGAACTGGTATACAGCATTGTGACACCAGTTCTCAGCTTTTGTCAATGAGTGATTTAGACAGTCATAGATATAGACTCTACAGCATCGTTGGTCACCTTCTCATAGCCAGCAATTCTAAAGCTGGCCACACACTAGAGTGATTATATTATGGCCGATATATGGGATGATTTTCCTCCTAGGGAAAAGTCCTGATATCGGCGCCACACAGCAGAGGCTGGGAGCGATAATCTTTGAAGGAGACCCTGCTGCTAGCCTACTAGCTGGCTGCAGTCTTGCTATGATTGGTTGGGACTCCTTCAGGAGTCTCATACAGCCAGCTTATTGGCTGACAGAACAAAAAATGTATGAATAAAATGAGTATGAGAATGTTCTCACATTGAGAGGCTGCACAGTGCTGTGTCCTCTCTGTGCACAACCTCTCAACACAGACAGCTGTCAGTATGAGATGTTCTGCAGCTTTCTAAAGGGCTGGCTGACAGAGAAACTCCGATCAGTAGTGTCTGGCACCTTCACCTCCTGGCCGGTGTTTCCCAATCTGTCTGACTCTTTAACTACTGTTCTTGCAGGTAATTAGAGTCATACAGATAGGGAAACTGCAGCCAAGATGTGGAGGTACAAGGTCCGATAATCAGACTTGCCACTGTCTGGGGCAATAATCTCCGTCAGAAATCCATCTGTACCATGTACTACAATGACTATTGGCCTGGAACAATATAATTGTAGGAGCGGGCCAATAATTACTCTTGTGTATGGCTAGCTAAGAGGACATATGCGATCTCTCTGGGCACCACCACCTACCACCATTTCTGACTTCTCTGCTTTTGCACTATTATAATCGTAATTTCGGGTAAAGTGTAACCTGACTGAGAGTAGTAGAATGTACATAATGGGCTGGATCCAGACTTAAGAAGGAGCTTGAAATTGAGAGGAAAGTTACTCCTGGGCTAAACCATGCTGATTGCAGGGGAGTCATATTTCATCTGTTGCAAACAGTATTAGAGTTGAGAGGTGATGTTTCCTATCCCAAGTCTAAATAACAGTGTGATAGTAAAGCTGGTCAGCATCTGTGTGAGCAATTCAAAGATATATCTCTGCATGCAAAGAATACAATTAACTTGACTACCCCTGAAATCAACATGGTTTTGCCCAGGAGTAACTTTTTTCTGTGTATATAAAACTTCTGTTATTGCCATGTAACTCTGGTTTGCTTGATTTATATGAGCTGTAGTCTATAAAGCCATACATCACCTTACTGGTTGGCTTTGTTGGCACCTTGTCACATTCTTGTTGGCTAGAGGAATTCATTGTTCTTGTTTGAACTGATAAGAACAAAAAAGGGTTTTCTGCCTGAGACCTTGGGAAAGACAGAGGGGGTGGAGTGTTGACATGGAGCAGCAGGGCTGCACTTTCCCAAGCTCTGCACACTGCATTCTTCTTTAACTAGGCGCAGCACTGACCTTAGGTGTACACAACTATATGCTGTCCAGAAGGAAAGATGTAGAAAATCCTAGTTAGTTGTGTTGTGAGGGAATTATCTCCTATACATTCACCTTTATGTGTACTTTCATCCATACATTTTGTTGTGTGTTTTACTTTTAGTACTAAAATTTTGTTTATCAAAAAGCATTTCACTGTATATAACAAAGTAGCATACATTTTGGCACTCAGTCTATGAACACTCACTAAATTTTACATTAGCCATGCTTCATATATATATGTATGTGACTACCCAGACACATTTTTATTGTTACTGACTGTAAGTACTAATAAAATATAGTGTGATATAGTGTGATTTTTGCTACAAGCTATTAATAAAATAGGATGAAAACAAACTTTGAGTAGTTTCTTTACAGTTGTGTCCTGTAATCATTTAAATATAGATCATTGATAAGCATATTCGTATAAGTTTAACCGTTCACACTGTTCACATTTAAGGAATAGAAATGCATTTTGAATTTGTATACCATAATTTTTTCTGCAGATTTAAAAATAATAATGATTAAAAAAAGTAGTAAATTATTTTTGGATTTTTTTTTTACCAGCATATTAAGCAACTTTTTTTTTTTTTTTTTAGAACAGTGATAAAACAGCATATGTACCACTTATCAGTGCATAGTGCAAAAAAAGAATGCGTTGCATATTGTGTAATGCTGGGTATGGGTACACACTATACAATTATCTGACCGATCAGCTGATAAGATTGACTCAATTATTGTGTAGTGTGAATGCTGGGCCAATAGGTTAGAATAACAAAAAATTGTCCAGAAACCCTATCGACTAATTAAAGTATCCATAGGTTCTCACAGCAGATCCTAGAAGAATGGCATAGTGATACCAGTATATCTGCCTAAATTTTAGGCAGTGTGGTCCTACTTAAGTTATATTTTAAAGCTGTTACTCCTATCACTATACAACAAAACTAATTGCATTATGGTAATGCTTTCCTCCTAGATAAGACTCAATACATCTCCTTTTGTAACTTACAAAGTTTGAAATAAACATAAGGTAAACAAGAGTCTAGAAAAACCTTATATTAATTGTTCTACCTATATACAACCATGACTGAAACCATGAGCTGCAAAGATCAGTTTTACTTTAGTGTGAAAAAAGTTCTACCTACTCTAATTATTTACAGTTCTGAAAAAAAATATGAGGGGAAAATGTTTTACATTTTTGTTAAATAAAATTTTTGAACGCCACAAAAAATAAAACAATATATACAATCTGTAGTCGAATAAATTGTTTTTGGTCTTTAGAAATAAGAATTAATATATTTCCAATATTTAATGTCTTTATCAATAGAGTATATTCTGGTGATCAGTGAGAAGAATTCCCAAATCAATTTTAGGTGTATCAACAAAATAAAAATATAAAGAGGGTTAACGTCTTTTTTATATGATTTAGAGTGATGGTATATGCAGTTTTTTCCAACACATATGACCAGAAAATAGACAGAAAAGGTTAGATTACAGTTGTCTGCAAAAATATGTCATCCGGCATCTTGCGGTGAGAAAATGTGCTGGATGCCTTGATGCTGGACTGATTAGTCTGACATGTACACACAACTCCTAGAGGAAAAATATTCAATTGTGTCTGTTATAGAAATGTGACACCTGTACACACTGCAGCTTGATCTAAGTAAAACTGTTCCCATAACCCACTGCAGCACCTATGTGCACGCCCATAAAGGTGGGGAATACTGAAATATGATTAATTGTAATTGTTAAAGGTCTGGCCAGCATATACTCTGAAGATTTCACCAGACATTGGGATATCACTAATCGTAGAAATTAAATCCCATAATGCCATGCTGTCTGACGATTCTGCAGCATCATGAGATCTGCACAGTAATTATCAGATAACCCTCCAATGTATACCAAGCTTATCTGTTAATGATATTTATACCAAAGATTCTGATGCATGTACACATGCATTGAAAAAATATAGAGGAGTGTCTGAATAGATTAGAGATAAGCGGCTCGGATTCTTTGAAATCAGATACATTCGAACTATAGGGATCCGAGTCGATCCAAGCCATACCTCTATTTTTCCCACCAAATTCGGATCTGTAATCGAGGCAAAACAAAATTTTCACAAAAAAATTCGAGGCAACCATCCCCCCTGCACTCACCTTTCAGCAAATCCACCCTATTAGCAGTTCCCCTGCAACCCCCACTGAAGAAACAGTCCTCTCATGCCATTGCTGGAGTTACACACAAGGTAAGAAAGATCACAGCTAGACTGTCCATATGAGTTACCCATGGAGGGATTCTGGTAGCCCAGAAGCACTCCCAAACTGATTTTGCCGTCAACTATGTAGCAAAGTAACAGTTCTACTCGTGGGAGACTCCTGTGCCGCGGCTGAGTCTAAACACTACGGGCAATGCAATGCCCGTAACGAAATAAATGAAAATAAACAGAAACGTCTCACAGTTTGTAGTAGAGTTTCTTCCAGAGTTGCTCCACGTTGGATGCCTTCCGAGTCGGGCAAGGGTGCTTGGCGGTGCCCGTTGGTTGCTGCAGCGGTAGTCTGCCCACCTGCTGTGTTCTGCCTCTTTTGGGTAGCGGCTCCTGGATGGCTTTCGGCGTTCAGCTATTCGAAGATCCTCCCTTCTCTTCTAGGTGCCGAAAAGTGACGCCAATCCGCACCTAACTGTCAGAAATCAGTCTGTCACAAGACAGATTTTTTAACCCGGGAAAACCATATCAAATGTCAGTCCCAGAGATGTTGGATAGATCCAGAACTCTTCTGCAGCACAGTAGACACTATCCAGGCCCGGCGACAGGGGGGTACAAGGGGGACAGCTGTGACGGGCTTCAGCTTCAGAGGGACCCCCTGTAACCCACGTGTACTTTTTTCTCCACTGACCGCTACCCAAAAGAGGCAGAACACAGCAGGTGGGCAGACTACCGCTGCAGCAACCAACGGACACCGCCAAGCACCCTTGGCCGACTCAGAAGGCATCCAACGTGGAGCAACTCTGGGAGAAACTCTATTACAAACTGTGAGACGTTTCTGTTTATTTTTATTTATTTCAGTACGGGCATCGCATTGCCCGTAGTGTTTAGACTCAGCCGCCGCACAGGAGTCTCCCATGAGTAGAACTGTTACTTTGCTACATAGTTGCCGGCATCTGACAGCCACGCACGGAGACATTGTTACCATTCGATATTGGATTACACAGACTTTTATTTGTCCCAGCGATTTCCTTTACTCCTGTAATCCCTCTACTTGTGATTGTAAATTTTTTTATCCTATGTTGCATATATCCCCATTGCAGCATGCTGCTGGTCTAGCTTTACCACAAGACATCATTTTGCTTCTCATCTCCTCTATTTACATCTGCCTTTGCGCTTATTTACAATATATACTGATCTTCTTTCTCATTACACTTCTATACTATTTTGAGGGTCTGTTTTACCACCCCTCTAATATCAGTACAATTGTTATTGGCAGCATTTGCTACTGTATATCTGCGCTCCTATGGGGACCCCTGTTCCCCTTTTCTCAAAATTATTACAATTATGCTGTGCTCAGAGCTCTAAACACAGTGCTCCTGTATCTATACATCCATACAAACGTATGGCAAACATTCCCATCACTCATACAGAATCCGACCTTTACAAATCTGATACATCAATCCTTAAATTGGCATTTAAATAGTAGTTTGCCCTTACTTACATTTAAATGCAAAACCCCTCCCACTTGTCCCCATATCACAGTCAGAACTGAAGTGTAAAAAAAAAAAAAGAAGAATGATAACACTGGATGGTGCGTTCCCATCACCATGCTAGAAGCGTGCACATGTGCGGAACATCCTGCTAATTCTTTCTCATTGTAGTCCATGGACACGTTTCATTGATTGAAGAAAATGTGCTAGAATTAAACAATTATTTATCTCCTTCTGCAAATTGTCCTATCAAAGGTAACCAATTATTTGCAATTAAGTAACTAGCATTAGTTTAGTCTTCCTAATATTACTTAGATGAAATCTATAAATGACCTTCGGAAAGAACATAACACAGATAACTAAAGAGATCTTGACAAAATGTGTAGGTCTATTAGCAAGAGATGACTTGAAATGTTGTTTCATACACAGCATGTGTAGTTTATAAATTTTACAACGACCTATGGACCGGATTCAGAGTATCGCATCCGTGTGAAAATCACACAGATGCGATGCGTTTTTTTAAACATTGCGTATGCGCTAAATGCGCAAGGAAGTTGTATTGCTGGCGGATTTTATGGTATCCGCGAGCAAACGATTCCGACTGAAAAATGGGTGTGCCAGAATATTTAAATGAGAAAAGCTCAGCTTTTCTCATTTAAATACTCTGTGCACACCAGTCCGGTAGATGCAGAACAATCCCTACGCTTCCACCATCTCAGGGATGGTGTAAGTGCAGGGGCAGCTCACCGGAGCTGGAAAAAAAGGTATTGGCACGATTTTATTTTTTAACATTATTATGGGGCACATGGACGTTAAAACTTTTTATTTTTAGAGGGCACAGTTATGGGGTTTTTTTTAAATGGTAATGTTACGCTTTTTGGGGCAGGGCATGCTGCCGATAGTAGTTCTACAAGCGCAAGCATGCCTTGTCATTCATGGGCATGCTGGCGCGTGTAGTTCTACTAGCGGCAGTATGCCCTGTTGGTCTGTACTATATTTATTTATTTTTGTAACAGGTTGCGTTGGGAAAGGCGGGGGGAAAGGTTTTTTTTTAGATAGGTTGCGGCGACGGGCAGGCGGAGAAGGGTTTTTTTTGTTTAAAGAAAAACAGTCGGAGCAATTAAGGCTCCAACTGGTTTTTGACCGTGCGGCTGTGCCTTGCACAGCCGCATACTACGCTGAAGTAGCACGCTACGTGCTATTCAGAGTGGGCTATAGGATGCACAAAAGCACATCCTTGAATAGCCCGTAGTCAAATTAGCTTGTGCGATTCCGCATCGCACAGGCACGGATCTCTGAATCCGGTCCTATGTGTATAGCGTCTGTTGCTATAATACCAGCTGACATTTACTATATCATACCTCTAAGTCAGAGAGATCATTGGGGCTAGGGTGCTTCCCATGCTTGAAAAGAAAGAAAAAGCTTTGGTTTCACCTGTGTTTCACTATTCTCTACTAGAGAGAATCTTGGAGTTACTACAGAAATTAGGAACTGGGGGGTAGTTCCAGAACTACGTTTGCCGTACGTTTATTCGCGTAGCGTATTTTCGTGTGCATATATTCTATACACTCCCCTAGAAACACCCCTTAAACACTAGTATTTTGTCAAGATCCGCTTTTCAAACCCTACTTTAACTTTTGCCAACGTAACCGCAGTGATCCGCACACGTACGTATGGGCAACACGAATTTACGCAGTTAAGCACGCCCATACTGTACACTTAAAATACAAACCACCGCCTACTTAACGTATTTCAGACGTAATTTGGACTCACGTAAAATTGGCACGCCCACACAAGTATTTACGTGTCACATACGTGAATGGCCCATACGTTCCATATTACGCTACGTTACTGAGTGTATTTTCTATGGTGCGCAGTACTTACCAAAAGGCGATTTTATGTCTCCGCCACGCGTAAATTCGCTCACAAGCGTTGTTCTGGATCTGGCCCAGGGCTAACAACATATGTGTAGACCTCTGGCTGACCAGCTAAAGACCCTTCTTAGTGTAAAGACGTGCTAAAAAAAAACTCGTTTTTATTTCTGTTACTTTTTGTAAACGATTCTTTGTGAAATTGCACTTAACTCTTCAATGTCCTCGTGTTTAATCACATTCCACCATGATCACAGCCATTTAAGTATATCAACCTCCCCTCTTTTACAACATGGGTTACTGTGTCTGATATCTTTCTTTTGGAAAACAATTTAATAGGTATATATCATGGGAAAAATAACCTTTGCAACAATATGAAGTTGCTTTTATACTACATGTTTCTTAAATGAGTTATTGCTCAGCTTTGGGAAAGTGTGTTTATTTTACAGTGGTTCACCAAAAGTATGCAAGTGGTTATAAAAATGTAGACCAGTGATGGGAGGTGCATTTTGAAATCCATTCACAAATGTTGGACAGAGGTCTTAGTATCACTAGGAAGCTGTTATAAAAAGAACATTTCAATGGCTCTATTCAACCCACTCCTGTTTTACTGACACACATACTGGCTGAAAATAATTATTTTTGTGATTGATTTTCATATTAAGGGAGAAATTGCTCTTAAATTAAACCATTCAATTGTGGATAGTTGAATTTCAAGGGAAGTCAATTTAATTTTATTCTTTGCATGCAGGGAAAACACTTTTATAGTGTTACTTCTAATTGGGCTGGGAAACCTCACTTCTCATAATACCTCTCAAACTGTTTGCAACAGATGAAATTTGCCTCTCCTGCAATTTAACATGGCTTTACCTAGATGTAACTTGCCACCTGTTTCCTCTTATATTCAAACTCTATATTCTGGTTGATTGTGATTAACAGATTTCGGTATAGAATCTGAAACCACAACACACAATTATTCTTAAATATAATACCTATACCTCTTTCATATCCCATCAAAAACCCAGGTTATTCCCAGAGAAAACTACAAAGATTTTGGTCGAGGTTCAATGTAAAAGGGATTAGGGACATGACTCATCCAATTGATGACCCACAGGGCAAACCCGGGTTCAAAAACCCAGGATATTGAGTAATATGAAAAGGAAGGGGGTTGTGAAGAGCTTGGACACGGCAGTAAAGCTTGCAATACACAGGGTTGATTATCGATCCCAGCAGGGGGGTGTCCCGATAAACGGGATGATTTCCCGCCAGAAAATATCCCTTTATTGGCACCATACTACTTTACTAAGCTGACAGCTTTGAAGTATACCTCCAAAGCTGTCAAATCAGTATGGTACATAGATATGCAGCAGCGTCTGCAGCTCCTGTTCCTGCTTGTTCATCATATTTTGATGATTTAATTAAAGCTGTTTGTATTGTGGTAGTTCAGTGCTAGACAACAGTAACATCTATTGCATACTATAAAATGTTTCTAAAACACAAACAACAGATCTGCACACACACTATGCAGAAATAACAGATGCACATTACTGTGTCTGATCACACGAAATCATTTTACAGTTAGTTAGTCTGTAGCCATTTAAATATCTACTGTTGTAGTGTTTAGGAAACAGTGCATTACTTCTCTCCTCTATCATATATTTGTATAAGTGACCATTTTGATTGCATATTGAAGTGAACACATATATCTGTTAATGTATATCTCCTCATCTTGGCAATATTTGGATGAAATTCACTTGTTTGAAGTGCCAGCAAAGCCTTGTGTGATGTGCTCCTGCCTACTTAACCGACTTTATGGCAGCACAACCTGCTTGGTGCTATAGAAGGTCCAGCTTGAACTATTCACTTGTTTTCTAAATGCAAGATTTGTTCCCATTAAATTGTAGTTGTCATAATCTTTATCTTTTCAAGTTTACCTTCTGTTATTATTGCAGTGTGTTTGCACCTAAAATATTAAAGCCAGGAAAATGTTAAAATAAACATCAAACTGTTGTTTTTACTGAAAGTTGTTAATAAGTAGTATTATTATTATTATTTGGATAGGACTAAAATTGACTGTGGTTCTTATGTAATAAGCCATTTGTTTTAAATTATTCAGTGTGAAGTAATCCTAATGAATGCGGTGCATTTAGCTGTAGCTTTTACCAAAGCCATAATGTGCAATGACCTTACAGTACCTTTTCATGGTATTTTCTGTGTTCATTCCACAAATTCCAAGACATTTTTGTGCCACGTAAAATACAGAGCTGAGCTGCACATACATGCAGTTTGTAGTGTCTCGTTTTCGTCTATAATGTGGTTTGAAACTGATGTAAAACTAAACATGCCTTGCTATATCTCCATGGAACTGAGCCAAGATACATTTTCATTCAGACTTTAGGGATTCTTGTCTTCTGGATTTCTGTGTGCTAGCCTGCTATTTTGTGATGTCAGTCTATTCACTATTAGATGCAACTGTTCTTCTTTTGTGAAGTGTTTTGTACCTTTTAGGTGCTGCTATTTTTAGTTGTGTGTTTCATGAATTCTAACAATTTTTTTTTTATCTACCACCACCTATAAAACTAGACAAAAGCTTGTTTAACCTCCGTTTTTACAGCATTAGTAGCACGCTTTAAAGCTTCCTTTTAGCACAGTGTAATATGCATTAAATGCAGGAATATTTGCATAAGAGTAACATTAGAATAAAGCTAAATATAGTAAAGATAAATTAATAAATATTTTGAATGTCATGGACTGATTTGACTAAATGCCATCAAATGGTCCAATACCACACTGGATCTTTAACTTATGATTGGTGCAGAGCAGATAAATATAGTTAGTGTGTTTGTATATGAACACATAGAGGTTTGATCTATGATATTCAAGCCTCTACCTTCATATTTGGAAGCTTTTTCTTCCAAATACTATCCAAAGAGACTCATAATAGTATAGTGTTTGAACACGCTCCCTGTTTGCTTCATTTAAAAAAAAAAACAAAAAAAACCTCCCTCTCTGGCACCAAGCCAGTTGTCTTGGCAAGTGGTAAACTGCTGTTGGCAGAGTTTGCAGGGACACTCATAGTGGTAGCAGCAAAAAGGAATTTGGCAGGGATCTCAGCCGCATGATTATGATTCATTTTGTACTCTTGAAACAAGGAAAGTTCGTAAAGGATTTCTCTGCCAGAGCACTGCTCAGACTCCTACTCAGACATCACATGCTTTTTATAGTACAGGCATACCTCACATGCAAAATATTGAACTTCACCTTCCAGCCTTTTACAACTCAGCCCACCTCTGATCTGTGTGAGTTACTCACTTAATCAGTGGCCGGCTGCATGTAGGAAACATTTGATTAGGCATTCTTATACAATTCATATTACATTTACAGTCTTCTTTTGTGCTTCTGCTTGTTGTGGAAAAAATCATTAGTGTTAAAAAGTGCAACTATGAAAACAATGATCTGAATTTTTTTATTGTTTTTCGCTGATGTTTATACAGACTTGAATCTATGATTAAGGTAAATGCACAGCAGGTCATTTAAGTTTTAAAGTAACGTAGTGTCTAATGCAAGCATGTCGTTTATACCCCTTTCACATCGCAGCAAAAACCTGGGTTATTGTCGGGGCAAGGTGCAACAACCCAGGTCAATGTTCAGCATGAAAGGGTCCCATTGCCTTGACCTGAGATTTGGACACGGGTGAAAAGAAGGTTTATTCCCGGGTCTGACCTGGGTTAGGTGTCATTATAAAAAGTGTGACCCCGTTTTTTCGAACCGAGTTGCACAGAAAACACTTGATTGGGGTAATTTGTTTACTATAACCCTGGCCCACATAGGGTCTTTTAATGGCACACTATTTAAAGTATATGTGGGTTATATTATGGGTCTTTGGATTTGCACATGCTATAATATAAATGAGATATATTAGGGGTCTGGGAATGGCGCATAATATAATGGGATATGCTTATAAACGTAACACTATTGGTCCTGACAAATTAATCTCCATATCATTTGGTAACCTAGGACACATTATTTATTTTATTTATTAACAGGTTTTTATATAAAACTATCAGATTACGTAGCGCTTTACAGGGAATATTTCACATTGGAACTACATTCTAAGCTTACAAAAAATGTAAAATGTGAAGGTAGAGGCTTGAAAATCATAGATCAAACCTCAGTGTGTGTGTGTGTGTGTGTGTGTGTGTGTGTGTGTGTGTGTGTGTATATATATATACACAAACACAGAATGAGGCATACATACAGACACTCACACACAAACTAGAGCTAATTTATTTAGCAACCAATTAACCTACCAGAATGTTCTTTGGAGTGTGGGAGGAAACCGGAGCACCCGGAAGAAACCCACGCGGACACGGGGAGAACATGCAAACTCCACACAGATAAGGCCTTGGCTGGGAATTGAACTTATGACCTCAGCACTGTGAGACATAAGTGCTACTCACTGAGCCACTGTCCTGCCCCTAAATTGACACCATTATGCTTTTAAAGGTAAAGATACCTTTTATTTGCCAAATCCAAATCTCGCTCACCTGTCTCGGGCCCCTTCAATCTATACTTAATGCTGCTACCCCACCTCCTCTTAACATCCTCACTGCCTCCTACATATATACCTTCTTCTCCTTCCTTCCCCCTTTCCTCCACTCACACCAGCAGTCCACTTTCTTCCCCCTCCTTATGTCTACTGTAAGTTCATCCCTCCCACTTGTGTTAGCTCACATGAGCAGGGCCCTCCATCCTAGTGTTACCATCTCTACCACTCCCCCTCACTTTGTACTTTCTTGTCCCCCTCGGCTACGCCTTTAACCCATCCCCACATGGTGGCTTCCTCAAACTCTCACTGCTCACCCCTCCTCCCTTATCTGCCAAGCTTGACACCTCGGATTTTGCCTTGCTCTTTGTGCTTGCTTCACTTTATTGTATTTTTGTGATATTTTTATATTTATATTGTATTTTATTATGTATTTTGCAGTCCACTCCTACCCTGTATATCTGTACTGTATTTTGTTGTATTTTGGACTACGTTGCAGACACCTTGTGGTGTCTTTTAAATAAACAATAATAATACTATCCCATAAGATCCATGGGATTTAAATAACTGTGATCCAGTATTGGCTTTCATGCATGTTTGTGTGTTTTATCATTTGAGTTTATCCTTGGTCCTGGACTAATTAGACCTTGCTATGTCAAGGTAATCCATTAAAGGGAAGTGAAATTGATGGCTGGGTGTGGATAATCTGTTTCAATAATCAGATATGATTAATTTGGGGAAATGGTGTGCATATGAATTGTTTATCAGTAAATTTGTCAGAATTTAATATAATTAAGTTGGGTACACACTTTCCCGATTTCACAAACTATATGACCAACCTAACATGATTTGCTTAGCAAAATGTTTCAACAGAGTATTCAGTGTAGTACAGAAAGATAATTATTCCTTACAAATTTTACAATTATCTGTTTGAATAGTGGGCTGGAATGTAAGAAACCCTGGGGGACCACTAATTGTTACAAGCAAAATTGTAGTTCTATTAGTTACTGCTTCAGTACCGTTTATAAACGTGAGTGGCTCATGCACAGAAATGGGAAAAATAATTTATTTTTGTAATACTTTATCACCAACACTTGTGCTTTTTAAAGCCAATGGTGGTGGAACCATAAAGTGTTGCACTTGCAGCATGTGGTCCCCAAAATTATTCTTGTCAGCCCCAGGTAAAAATGTGTACCCCAAACTTCACTCTTTCAATACCATTCGCAGTTCCCGGTTAGAGCGTTTTATTTCCGAAATAGGGACATCCGAAAGTTCCTTTTCGGATGTCCCTATTTTGAATACCCCCCAGTTTATAATTTTTTTTTCAGAATGGGTGAGGCTGCAGGGAAAGGAAGGTTAGGGTAATGAGAAGGGAAGGTTAGGGTTAGAATTAGGGGAATGGTTGGGATAGTTCTTTCCCTTACCTTTTGGATCACCGAAAGTTCAGTTCTCCGTGGATCAATTGCTATGCCTCTTCAAGGCATATGCAATCAAAATCGCAGCCAGTTTGAAACTTGATGTGAAAAAACGGCCGTTCTTTCCGCAGACCCACACCCCTTCGATACAACCAGCCCTAGTAATCTTCTGACAACCCATGGGTTGCAGTGAAATAAAATTTTGAAATATCAGTGTAGATATAATTTTTGTTGTTGAGAAGCTACAGGTACCAGCATATTGATGAAAACAGAATGGGTTTAGTCACTGGAACTTGACCTTACTACATACTGAGTAACTGGTACATACCAAAAAAATGTAGAGAATGCTGTGCTAGAGCAATGCCAGGGATTTTAAATGAAGCTAACCCAAAATGAACAATGATTTCTTCTGTAGCTACAGGTGGAATCCATGAAAACACTGCTAATGGTAGGGGTAGTTAAGCACCAATGTTGAAACATCCTACTCAGTGCCTTTAATGATTAAAAGTATTGTTTTAGTACCATTCATCTTTAATAAATTATAAAATGGAAACTTGTTCTATCCATGTTTACATCCATGTCCCTTCCCTAATCACACAGGATTACTGCAAACTGGCATTTGACAAATTCTCAGGATGTGGTTGCTGGTCTGGCCAACCCTGTTGTAACAATGACACCGCCGGCAGCTGAATAGGGACTGTGTCATTGGCAAAATGCTAAGCAAATAGAAAATTGCTATAGGACGCGGGGACCTATTTTGACTTCTTCCCAATAGGGACAGGCTATGAAAGGTTTGGGTTAGAACTAAGGGGGAAGGATAGTGTTAGGGGAGGGTTAGGATTAAAAGCTTACTTGAAAGAGAAATCTTCGCGACTCTGGTAGTCACAGCACCGCTGCTTTCTAAAATGGAGACTGCTGTACTATGGTCTGTCAGAAAACTGACCATCATACTGGCAAACCACACCCCAAATTTCTCATAAATATGTGTTTTATTAAACCAACCAGTGATCTGTTTTATTGGAATTGATCAACATAAGTAGCATCTTATTTTCACACTCCCTATTACCTATTAACTAGGCATGCGGTTTATTGCTTATATTGCAAAACAATAATGTTTAAAGCTTTTGGTGTGCTGGGATATTAAGGCTTTTGATGTGTTTTAAGAACCTTGATTAAAGTAAAATTCTCAAAGGTTAAACATAGTTATACATAAAATCAAGAAAGTTTTTGTGTTGTGCAGATGTTCATCTTCCTTATTATTTAAATTGATGACTATGCTTCACTAGAGTCACAGGCTTCTATTATATTCTGGTTTCAGTAAGCCAACCTCTGCTTCCTGTTTTAGGTGAGAGAATGTCTTGTATGAATGAGGGGTGAAATTACAGCTGAACTTTCTAATTGCTTTTAGTACAGGAGAACCTTTAACAAATACAACAACACTTGTGTGTCGATTTTCACCTTTGAGATTGAGTATTTTCTTTTCAGTGTTATGAGTGCCCAGTTTACTTTTTTCTATACCAACATTACATAATTTCAGTTTTATTTTCAGAATGCATGGTAATGAAAATACACTGAAAGGAGGAATTATTTTGTGCTCTACACATATTTAATTATTATTTTCTTCTGTGTTCCATTTACCTAAATCTGCTGCACATATTTTTGTGAAATCGTACACAGAGGTTTACCTGTTGTCCCTGTTTGACCATATTCAAATTCAAAGTGTTAAGGAAGATATTTTCTTGAATAGGTCAGGCTGCTATCCACATTGCTGACTGATTTAAAAAAAAAAAAAATCCATTAAAATTTAATTTTCATAGAATATCAGACAATATAACCTTTAAAACCTTACAAAGTTAATCCTGGAAAAATGGGTAAATCTACATAAACAAAGTGTGCCTTAGAACAGGCCTTGTAAAATTTCTTCTAAATATATGATCTGGCTCCTAGATTTCAGAGCCAGATTATTTTGAGAAAAAAAATGTTATATGGACATATGAAAAATTTAGTACAGAGGCATTGATAGAGCTCCTCTGCTTACATTTGTAAAACTTACTTCAGACCTCCTATAAGAACCTTTTCTAACCATTAGCCTGTATAGCTCAGATGGTAGGGAGCGTACAAGCAACCAAGGGGTTATATGTTAAAAACTCCTATAGATGAACCTGCTAAAATGCATAAGAGAAACAAAGGATTGACAGTCATTAGAAAAAGGAAGAAATGAACGGTTTAGGAAGTGGGCAGTGCTAGATGGCTGCAGGGGAAACTGCAGATCTGCTCTGTTGGCAGAAAACTTATGACAAGGAAAAAATAGCGCAAGCGAGTCCCATGCGTAAAACTAAAACACGTATGACTTCTTCTAAACCGTGTCTGTCAGACAGATCACCTGTCTGTATTGCCAGGTCCGAATTTCTGGTTACCATGATGACCTGGCATTCAGTATTTATTGAGCTGCTTTAACATAACTTTAGTTATGCTGTACGTTTTAAACAGAACAATACGACTCCAAAAAGGATTTAACAGACTAGTTAATTGAGCTCCATGTGGGAATATTAAATCATAACTTGTAGTAGTGTTACTAAAATAGACAAATAACTATCATGGCTTGACAGTTGAGGTGTGGTTATTATAAATGTGTATGATATACAGTCATTTTTCCAACATTCATACACTTGACAACATTGAGTTGACCAGACTAATGTTGATAGTATTATTATTATTATTATTATTATTGTATCGAACTTGGTGTTGCCAACAGTTAAAAAGCTGACAAGGTCCACAGCCTAACCCTAATCCTATTCCTAAATATAAGCCTAACCCTAACCAGAGCACAGTCCAGGGACAGATAGACCATAGGACTTACAGGGAATTTTCCTGGTTGGCTGAAGACATTTCAAGGCTACCCAGAAGCTCATCTTTTGTTTGAACTATGATGTTGACAATAATGATTAGTGGTCACAACGATGCTGTCTGTATTGGGTTGTGATCACTAGGATGCTCTATTTATTGTATAGAGGTTGTGAAATATTAGTCTGTAGGTGTTGTCTTTTGATTGTAACCCTCTTACATAACACTTGAACTTAATTGGCTATATGTAACCCCTCCCACA
Organism: Limnodynastes dumerilii; assembly: GCA_011038615.1. Classification (NCBI taxonomy): domain Eukaryota; kingdom Metazoa; phylum Chordata; class Amphibia; order Anura; family Limnodynastidae; genus Limnodynastes; species Limnodynastes dumerilii. The sequence goes on along the minus strand of WWET01000895.1, from coordinate 57,678 downwards.
TTATATTTTTCACTGCTCTTAAGATTCTTTATTCTATAATCCCGCTTACATTTTTTTTGCCCTGCTCATAGTTGATCCTACTTATGTGGCCATGTGCAGATTTTTTCCAGGGCTCCTTTAAGTTTTCAATCCATCCCTACCGAAGCCTAAACCTAACTTTTAAGTATAATACAAATCTGTTCATGTCATGTGCTGAACTGTCAATCAGGCACCCCTGTAGAGGGTAGATTCGTCAAACAGGCGTCACTGTGAATCCTTATCCCTCGATCCTTCTTGAAGTGTCTATTTGGGCACATGGTATTGGGATATATTTACACCTTTATGAAACATAAGAAAGCATTTGTCTAAAGCGATATAGCTCCTAACTTTTAACAATTGCAGATCAATATTTTGGAAGCAATTGTTGATATAATTAATAGTTATCATTTAATAGTTTGCCATTATCAAGCATCTGTTGAGGCTGACACTTGTGGAGCCACACCACTCTCTTTTGCCTCACTTTGTTTATGAGTTGCATCTCTTTAAAGATAGGTTGCCCATAAGTCTGTTTTGTTTTTCAAAAATAGTAAAAGAAGGAATTGAGGGCAATATGTTTTTGCCTTTTTTTTGCTTATACCATTCTCTATACTTGTTTTAAATGACATATTATAATTGATGAGTGATGTTGTTACCATTTACTATTTTTTATTCATCTTGAACTTTAAATCTTTTCTGAACCATCAAATTTATTTTGGAGTACTTTATAAGATTACTGCTCTTACAAAAAGGGTAGAATAAGATATTTATGGCGGACGCCATACTGAAATTTATAAAATATATTTACATTTTATGTAGTGCATGCAGTCGTACATAGTTGATATAGCAATACAATATTATATATATATATATATTGTGAATTGTTTCCTTGCTTTTATTTTGCCTTTTAAGTTTTTCACGCTTTATGGGTAAAGCACTTTATAAATGCATTTTACTGGCTGTAAAACTGGCAAATACCGGTTATTCCCTTTACAACTAGAAATAAACCAAACTTTACACTTTTTACAAAGGAGAGGTAATGTCCCAGATTTTATAGAAAATGCTCTTTACATCAGCACAGAAGCTAAATTGAGAAAAAATTCAAACACAGACCAAAGCCATTTTACATATTGCTGATGAAATTGTCCATGAGCAGTGGATTTGCCATTTCTATTTCAAACGAACAACTGAAAATAACCAAACTGTAGCATTTTCACAAAATTATCGTGCCGATGACAAAAAATCCAGCGGTGAAATCTGATCCATGTGTATCCTGCAATACCATGTAGACTTGTTTCAAAGGACATTGGATTTTATGATTTGATTTTTTTTTCTAACCTTCATAATTTTACCGATCAATAATGGAACAATGTCAGAAGAATAGATGGTAAAGAGAGAATCAAATCAAAGAGCTGTATGCATTAATGGGAATGCTTATCTGGATTTTAATTTGTGGGTGATATCTTTTAATTATATTGCAGCTTTGTTATAATTTTTGTAGTGTGTACATAGCTTTAGATAGAGAAAATGAGAGGTGTGGTAGTTAGAAACAGAGGGGGTTACACCACAGGGTAGACAGAGTTGTGTTAAAGAGACACTGGTAGAAAGGAAATGGATGT
>WWET01000895.1:2475-23590 GCA_011038615.1 Limnodynastes dumerilii | reverse complement strand
ATATATTACACACAAAGACCTGTTTGTACATTTACCACATGGTGGCAGTACTATGGGCAGCACCATGTATTTATCTTTAGTTTAAAAGCATCAAGCATTTTTTCATGTTTTTTTGTGGCCTGACATGGAAACATTGAGTTAATATTGCCATATAGTTTGGTGTTGGACTAACATTTTGCAATCTTATTGATTGACACCACAGAAATGGGTGATAAATGAACATTGGCTTGCACTCAGCAGTATAAATATGAATCAGTTCTCAATGCTCTTTCATTCTGACAAATTATGTGAACTCTTTCCATATCTTTTTGTAAATGTCACTAGCAGCAGCCTTATATAATGAAAGCATTTTGTATTTTAGGTTTAGAGTGCCTTTAGTTAAATTCTTTAAGGGCTCATTTAAATCTATGTATTTTGTTATTTTCAAGCACATATAAGAAGTGCATATTTTAACAGGGTTTTTGCACAACTAAATGATCAGGAAAAAACACCCAGACTAATAAGGGCATGTGTGATGGACAAAGGGCAATGCAAAGCTTTATGCTGTGAACATGAAGGTATGAACAGTGCCATATGAATAAGTGTTCTATTTTTCATGAGGATCCCTTTTAGCATTAATATGTCCAAAAAAGCATGATAAAAGCACATAGATATAAAAGAGCCCTAAAAATGGAATTGAAAGCGTGAGTGAATATCTTCAAGAATAATTATTAAGAGCAGAACTCTATAAGAGCAATCTGGTAATATATATTTTTCTATGTGTCTGCATATGCTTGAACAATGTCTGTTAGCGTAAACGTTTGTAATTCTGTACATAAATAATTACTTGGTTCTGTACCTCAGCATGAACAGGACTTAGGCTTTACATAACATTGCTATTATGTTCCTTTACAGGGAGCATATTTGGTTAAACAAGTCTTACATTTTTGCATTACAATCCTGACAAAGCCTCCATTTTTTGCAGTATACTGCTTATACGCAGTCACATTTCATGTGTTTTCCAAGACTGCAAGAAATACATGTATGACTGTGGTTTCTATAATCACATAACAATTTGTTGCTATCTTTCCTTGCATAAGGCAAGGTCCAATGTGACCAGCCAGTCAGTCAAATACATGTCTAGATGCTAAAAATTTCAGGATGGCTGACAAAACATGTACAGCTATTGTTTTGTACATTGTTCTTTATGTAGTTTATACAGTCCATTTAAAATGTTAAGATGAAGCAGGGTTATATTTGAAAAAAAAAATGTGCCTGCCACAAGAGTCCAAGCTTAGCAGTAGACATTTATTCCTGTCGCTCCTCAGACTACCTCTGATTTTCACAGATTCCTACGAACATAATTTAATGCTGCTATACTCGGTGCATTACAGCAGTTATCCCTATTTGCATTCTGTATCTACTTAAACTACATAACACAGTAATGCAAGCAATAAAGATGTTCAACATGAACATTTTGTTCCATAGATTTCAATTTTGTATTTAGCTATCTGTATAATGAACTGTTAACTTGAATATATTTTTGTACTGAACTCTTTTTAAGGATATACTTTCTGATATTGCGCAATGCAGAACATATTTAGCCTTATGTTTAAATATTACTGTCCATATTTGTACCTCAGATATGTGTCACTAAAAGAGATATAGGCTAATTGACTGACAAAAACCAACAGTACCTCCAGAGAGAAAGTAAGTTACCATTAGAGAGAAAAACAATGAACATTTAGGACTGCAATTAATCCCTAACCAAAGTATTTTTGTAGGACATCATAATAAGCAAACACATATATAGGTCTGTGTTTATGTATTACCTTGAGCTGTAATATAACTCATTTTAAACATGGACTTCAATGCCTTCTAGTGAACACCATCAAAGAAACTTGAAGCTTTGTAGGCGAAAAAAAAAATGCAAGCTTGGCTTTTGCATAATGCAATCATAAATATGTGTTTAATGTAGTGGGTTGAAATGTATTTTCATGTATTTTACACAAATGTGATTTTTATATGTAATTTCATTAAGATGTATTTTGAATTTTCAAGTAGAGTTTTTATTCTGTTTGTTTAGCCAGTATTTACACGTTCTTAACATTTTATTAATAACTGGGCCAGAGGGAAGTCTTCATAAGTGCTTATGTCCATGAATATTTTGTGTTTTTTTTTGTTCTTTTTTTTATTTATCATGGAAACAAATATAACTGTTTGTAATGGATGTAGTAATTTTGTCAGGAAAAAAAGCTTGGTCCTAAAAATTTATTGAATTTTAAATAAGAAAGCATGTTTTTGATAGGTATCCAAACTACATTTGTATCCCTCTCCTGTCAGTGACATTCAATTTGAGATTATTTTGGATACAAACCAAAAAGTATATAAAATGAACCAACCTTTATAATATGTAACTTTTTAACTCCATTCTGCATAGTGCTTTCTGTAATGTAGCAATCCACATTTTTTAGAATTGAATGTGGTGTCATCACTAAATAACGACTGTTCACTTACAATGGTAATATGTCAAAACTGTGTTTTATTCTGTTTGCACAACTGGAAATGCAATATTACCTCAATGGGCACAGAGGATACTATGGCAAAGTAAATGCATTTACAAGGTGTGTCAAGTAACACCTCAATCTGGTTTCTGCATGAAAGGCTTTTTCTATAAATTAAGAACCTGTGTCCCTTCTTTATGTTGTGTTACACATTGTTGTTTGAATAGAATAAGACACAGAGCATTAACATATCAAAAGAGATGTATTTTTGTTGAATCTGTGATTTGGTGTTGCACCAGACCAGCTTTCCTGGCATTTGCCCTACATCTAGATGCAAGAAATCTCTCTATTGCCAGCCCTCTTACAACCAAGTAATGTAGTTATGATGGCTGTTTGCCTGTTATGGCCTGGCCCATGTGCATACCAGTCAGGCACCAAGCCTTGTGGAGCTCGCCACTCTGTTGCCTCTAATCATGTGTGTTTTCTATGTTTTAGTACAATCCGAAAAAAGACATTACTACCTCTTAGGGCTTACTATACCTCATTTTTCAGACTGAACAAAAGCAGCTGGTGGCCACTAAAACAGAAGGAACATTATAAATTTTTATACATATAGTTTATTTTTGTGGGAGATAAATTTTATAAAACTGTTCTTTGCTGTTCCTGGCCACCTGTAAACAAGACTGGACATTTTACTTTTATGTTCCTCCTTCAATGTAATTAGAGGATAGAAAGTATCAAAATGCTTCACTGACTTTTGCTTTTAATCTTATTCTCTGAGTGTCTTTTAACCTTTGCCTTGCTCTTTGCATAGACTTCATGTCTGTGATTGTACTTTTAAATTGCTTGCTTGTTGAACATATTTCTTAAATGGATTATCACAGTCTGTTTAGCACAATAAACATAATAGCCTCTGTTATCCATGTTGTCTGTTTTTGTGAAATATAAAGTAAATGTTTTTCCAAATAACCAGCAAATCACTATCTTAATATTGTGTAATAAAAGGTAAATCTAAACAAGAATGAGATCAAAAGTTATGTAAATGTGAAAACAAAAGCTTCCCACTTCAAAAGATGTTTCTCTATCAACATCTACCCCCATCATATGCCATGGATAGACAAATAGCAGGGAGGGCTTATACCAAAATTAAAGTTTAATAAAAAATAAAAGAAAAAACTGAGATTAAAACAGACTTAATCCACCATATACTCTCATTTGCACTAACATTTTGTTGTCATATCTAAACCTAAAAGTCTGCAGGCACAGAAAATATGTCACAGTGCAATCGTTCACAAACTTCTATAAAATACCATTTAGAATTTTGGTAGCATTAAACACTGTTGTCTATGTCAACAATTTATTATGCTCCAAACATTATGGGGTTTACAACTGATAAAATAATATCCCAGTAGATAACTTAAAATTCTCCTTTTTAATTAAGGAGTATTACGACGCACAAGAAAGATAGGGCAGTCGGGCCAAAAAACGTCTTCAACCACTTAGGTTAATTATAACAATCTTCAGACTGTGTGCTATTTATAGAATGCCACAGGTCATACCTCTGATCCAGATAACTGTCTGTATAATAAATTTTAGCACCCTCAAATTGTGCAGATCTCCCGGCTCACAGACGTATTAGGGCATGCTGAGGCACATATAGAAAGTTCTATTCATGATTTTGAATACACAAGGCTCTGACAGCCGTTTCTCTCAGTAAAGGGTCTCACTTAAGGAATCCTGCAAGTCGACTGCACAGTCTTGAGATCCAGAAAGTTTTGCTTGCATGTGTCGGCCGACACAACTAATTACACTTTGTGATCCTCTTGTTCCGCATATAGTCACTGGAGTCAGTACATTAGAAAGTCCTATCAAATGCTATAGTCTTAACTTGAAATTCCAGTTGTCTTAAAATTATGTCCTAAAAATGTGATCCATGTACAAAAGCTACTGTTAAATAAAGTACTTTCATGTGTCTGACATGCAAACTAAACAGTTTATAAACATTTTGTAGAAAAAGACAGTGGGCCAGATCCATATGCCCGTACACTTTACGTACATGCGGGGGTCTGAAATTATGCAAGGTAGAGGGAAAAGCACACCCCGACACTCGCCTCTTTCGGTAGCAGTTATGGACACTTATGTGTACAGAACCCTACCTTAACTTGTACGCGTTGATCTGCATCTGTACAGACACTGATCAATCCGTATCTAAGCTTCTACGACCCTTCATTTGAATGTCCATACGGCTTGCCTACCAGAGGGGTCAGTCACTTCATTGTACTTTCTGACGTACGTAAACTGAGTTCCATATGTTAGTAGGTATGTTTGAGTAACATCTGGCATGTACATGCACCGATGTTACTTGTGAGGGGACTTAAATGATGTGCTTAAGTCCCCTGATGTTGTTAGTTCTGGACCCGGTCCAATTAGTGTAAATTTCTATACATTCATTAGCATATGAATTGATTGCATTCAATAATCTTATCCAGTGATCCTCATTTTACTACCATTTAGAAGTGGAAAGTTCCAAGGTTCTCCAGCATAGAGATTCCATATCTGTACAATATATTTTTTATGATAAATAATAGGCCTGACTTCCACCCGTCACCAGCTTTATGCACTTTCTGGAAGTTGGGTGTCTGGAGGGAAGTGTGAATGCGCCTGACAGACATTACGCAGCAGTTCTCCTATCGTACAGAACTCCGTTCCATACGTTAGGAGATCCATCCAACAGGACACGTCTTCAACTACTACGTGGATTAGGGGGAAAATGTCAATTTTACTGTGTGGAGGTATTTTAAGCTTTCCGCGCAGATCAGTGGTTGTACGGATCGATTTAAGAGACTTATGGCAGTGTAACTGTGCTTAAGCCTGCATGAGATAGGAGAGTTCACTGCCCTCTTCCGTGCGGACTGCCAGACCTCCTTGCGTGCGGTAAACAAAATCTAAATCCAGCCCAATGTGTATAGGGCACCACCAAAGTGTCTGCAAACAGCAGTGGAACTGATAGAGCTTTGTAGGTGAGTGTAAGGTGCGTGAAGAGGATTTGGAGTGGAGTTGAAGCCAGTGCAGTACTTGACAAAGGTGAAGTAGAGGTAGACCAGTGAGAGAGGATGATAAGTCTTGCAGTGGGGGTGTGATTCGCCATTTGGAATGATCTGTTTCTATCAACGGATCACTTTGTGTCAATGAATGGCCGACTGTTTTCCGTTTTCCTCAGTCTTCCCTTAGAGAACATGGTTTCTGCAATGGCTCAGTTTACAAAGACTGCAATGTCGACCAGTAAGTTTTCTTGGGCCGTATGCAGAGCTCTTTAAGACCACGTATACGCAATCTACGTTGCAACAAGTAACGTAGATGTCGTAACAAAATTACTGCGCATGCGCAGTAGCTCATATCGGAAAACTCTGGCCGCATATGCAATGCAGCTGGAGCTCTGCATACGGCCCCTTATCCCTAACTCTCTCCAAACCTTAACACTCCCTTCACCGTAACCTAACCCTAACCTTAAACCTCAAACCTCCCCTCTCCATGGCGTAACCCTAACCTTAATCTTACCCTCTCCACACCCTAACCATTATCATCCCACAGCCTAACCTTAAGCCTCTACAGAACCTGACCCTAACCTTTCCTGTCCTGCAGCCTAACTCTACCTTCTCTGCAGCTTAACCCCAACCAGAACAGATACCTTGTCGAAATAAGAGAATTCGACATGGTACGTGTTCCGGAATGTACATTTTCACTATTAAAAAAAAGCAGTATGCAATGGTTTAGCTGAAACTAGGCTGTTCTAAAATGGGCAAGGTGGAATAGGGGTAGGCCAGAAAGGAGGAAGTTACAATAGTCAAGGCAGGAAAAACCAGGTAGAGTACGAGCATTCTGTAGCGTCAGTGTAGAAAAAGGATATGAAACAAATTATGTTTCAGGGAGATGAAAGTGTTAGGATTGAGAGTATGCTCTAATGTGAGAGGAGTCCAGGATGACACCCAGAAAGTAAACAGATGATGACTTTGTTGCCTGTGGTGATGGATAGAGTGAGAATGTAGGATATATGCAGGGGAGGAAAGATGATGAACTCTGATTTGGCCATGTTGAGTTTTCAGGAGAAGGTGATGTAGAGGCAGGAGGACACAAAGTAAGGGAGGAGAGGTCAGGAAAAAAGATGTAGATTTGGGTGTCATTGTCATAGTGGTGAAACTAGAGACTAAAGGAACTGATCATTTCACCCAGTAAAGTGTTGTACAGTGAAGAGAAGAGAAAGCAAAGGGTGGTCCAGGAGAGCACACTATCAGAAATTAGAAGGGATCATATAAGGAATAGTCTGAGAAATAGGTGAGGAGGTGTTTGTAGACTAGTCGCTCAAAGACATTGGATGAAAACAGGATAGTTGGGCTTCTGTTTTTTTTTTTTTGAGGATGGGATTGAGAAAGGGCATGGTTGAACGAACAATTAGTATGTTATCCTGCGTGTGTGCTTTAAGGGACTCCTGTATTATTAGAAAATAAATTGGTATTAAGTGGAATATTAAATAACCTCAACTATTTATTACAGCAATAAATCCAATGACAAATCAACACAATTCAAATTACAAATCAGACTCAAATGATAAAATCAACAGTTCAAAATAAATGTTTCATATTAAAGTGCAAGGTACCAGCAGTGTACCAAGTAATTAAAAAGAACATCATGAAACTTGTGGTTGGTGAGACTCATTTCTTATGAATATAAAGGGTTGTGGTTTGCTGGAAAATCTGTCTTGCGACAGACTGAGTTCCGGTAGTCGGGGGCTGACTGTCGTTACTTTTCAACAGTCTGCATAGTGAAGAGATGGCCCCTGTGAGCGCTCCATTTTTGAGGAGCTGAAAGGTAAGTTTCATTAACCCTAACATCCTCTTTCCACAGCCTAACCTTAATCCTCCGCTCTCCACAGCCTAACCCTAACCCTCCTCTAACACTAACTAACTTACTTTGACAGTACTTACGGAGAAGGGGCATACCCTTCCCTTACATTGGCTTTATCCCCGCCATATAGGCAGGGATAGCCATTTAAATTAAGGGTACAGGGCGGGGGAAACCCCTCTACATCTGCGACAGTATGTCTGCAGACCTAGTTTGTAATACTTAAGGTACGAATCTGGACATGTAAGTGTCCAAATTTACTACCAAGAGCGGGGAGTGCAGGGGTCATGCACTCCACGCTGTGCGATCGTACCTACGGACCCTCATAGAAACATAGAAAGTGACGGCAGAAAAGAGCCACATGGCCCGTCCAGTCTCCCCAGTTGTTTGTTTAAACTATACTGACCCTAGACCCTATTTACCCTCAATTTAGTTTGTTCTAAATTGTTCTATTACACTTCTTCCTTTGAAAAAATGCTACCCTCCTCTAGCCGATCACAACCCTTGATGTATTTGAAAGCTGCTATCATGTCCCCACTCTCCCTTCTCTGCTCCAAGCTATACATGTTTAGTTCCTCTAGCCTTTCCTGGTATGATTTGTGCCACAGGCCATGGACCATTTTAGTTTAATTTTAGTCTTCTTTGCGCAGTCTCTGATGTATGTATGTCTTTCTGGAGATGTGGCCTCAGAACTGAACACAGTATTCTAGGTGAGGTCGTACCAACGATCTATAACGGGGCATCACTACTTCAGTCTTTCTGCTACTAATTCCTCTCCCTATGTAACCAAGCATCTGACTTGCCTTTCTCATTGCTTTGTTATATTACAGAGTTGGCTTTTGTGATAAGCTTCCATCTTTACACCGGGGTTTGAATAGCTACAAAAGAAATACCTCATAACATTAGTAATGCACTTGGAAATGCAAAATATAAAAAAATAAAACTTGTTACTGGGTTTGTACCCACGTTTATCAATTATCCAACTATTGACTCAATAAAACAAACCGAAAAATATAAATACTCTCGCATGCACGTAATGCGCACGACATGCCCCAAAGTCTTTAATTGACGACATATATATCCGATCGTTAGTGCATACCCTTTAATGAGGTGGGGCGTAAATAATACTTTTAGACTTATACCTGGATAAATAATCAGAGCACACAACCCTGAGGAAAAGGATGACATGGCATTGATATTTCAATATCTTATTTATTAATAACTAGTTTTTATCAAAAGTACATATGGTATATAAAATGTATATTTTTAAATAAAACAAACTATATGGTGATATAAAAAAAACTTAAAATATAAAAAAAAAGAAAAAAAGATATTTTCACTCATTTCAAAGATATTCCAAGGTATTCAAACTTTTAGTATAATCCATTTATATTATAATGATTCAGGATGTAAAGGGGTGTCTACAAATTAAATGGCAACACAGCTTTCAGAGCGTTAACCATGACAGAATATCTGTTACAATTATTAGCTTGTTACGTTTGAATAAAATTAATAATCTGTCCTATTTTACAGCTTAGTAACACAGGATCATAAAAGATCCAGATAAAGTCCTCTGAGCATAAGTCACATAGAACCATTGCCTATTGTGATCAGTAAATAAATTCAATAATCTTAAATTTTTAGTTAACATGGGAATATGTGATAATATTGTGGCTAGGGTTTTTCTTTATAATGTTCTTTCTATACTACAGTATAGTACCACTTCAACTTATGAAAATTAGGATGAAAATTTCAGCCCAAGTGGAAAAGTAATATAAATAAAAGTACAGGTAATACAGCGAGTATGAAACCGTCTAAGGGTTTTTCTTTCAAACAAATGCTTATTGTTTAGAAATAGCAATGTATTGGGTGCTCAAGCGCACAATCCACTCTGCTCAAAAAGCCGCAATCCAGTGTCAGGAGGCGTCTCAAAATACCTCCAGATAACAATAAATAAACGGAAAAAAAAGGATACTGGATAGGCGGCGCTGAGTGATTACACACAGGTGGGGGAATGTCAATGCAGTAAAACCAAAAATAGATACTGAATAGCAGGAATAATAAATAAATAAATAGATAACAATAGCTGCCTCCAATATAAATACCTCTAAAAGAATGGTCCCTGAAAAATAGTCCTTTAAAAAATATATATAAGTGCCACTAAACCACAGTCCTCAGACTATCCGAGGACCGGTGAGCAGGGACGCAGCGTGGAGAGCGGCATTTGAGCGCCAAACATCCGGGTATTGTCATCTTGGCATCGGTGTCATCTCCTACTTACCATCGCTTCCCTGGTATGACGCCCTGATCTGTATCTTTTATTTTTCAATGGTTTTATATGTACTAATTAAAGCTTTTTTCTTCTCTTATCCCGCATGTGTTTTAAATGGACATTTGGATTGCTTTTATTACACCGCTGGGAGTTTATTGAAGGACGATTATTTTGGAGGCTTTTTTAACCTCACTTGTGGTTATTTGATTGTCTGAGGACTGTGGTTTAGTGGCACTTATATATATTTTTTAAAGGACTATTTTTTAAGGACCATTCTTTTAGAGGTATTTATATTGGAGGCAGCTATTGTTATCTTTATTTATTTATTATTCCTGCTATTCAGTATCTATTTTTGGTTTTACTGCATTGACATTCCCCCACCGTTGCTTATTGTTTAGACTTTGGTAATTTGGTTTGAAATTTTTGTATATGGTTTGGAGCTTAAAATAAAAAAGCCAAGTTCCTTGCTTTCTGGAAAATGACATGTGGATGTGCAGGTAAATTGCCTTAGTTAAGGATCCAGTTATAATATTTTCTTTAGTTCCTTTTTAAAACTTTTTCAAAATATCTTTTTTGGTGTTCAGAACTGCATCACTTCAGCTATACAATTAACATGAGTACATTAGCTGTAAAGCATATGAAAAAAAGGATTGTGTAAAACATGAGCTTTTGTACACATCGCAACTTAAAATGTATCAGTACATCAATAACATGTCCTGATATACTTATAGATTGGGGGGGGGGAGAAACCCTTTAGACGGGAGACATTTAACATGGTGTTGAAGACGATTCACTCATAAATCAGAAGCTAAAAGAGAAACAGCGCTAAACCAGGGAAAACACCTGTGGGCAAAAACAGCAGCCAACAGTATAGGAGTGATGCCCCACTCCAAACAAATAATACAATAAAGAAAACACACCAGGTGTCCACAGTAATAGTAGGTAAGACAATATTTAATACAAATATTTCATAAAAACAATACAATTAATAAAACAGTGAGTGTCAGTATAATGAGGTTGGATTATCATAAATTTATATTAGAATCAGCACTCAACGGTAGAGGAGAAGAGGATTTTCAATTTGCATCAGAGACGGATACCAAGGAAATGAACCCTTATATAGATACACAGTGTCTCTTACTGACTTCTCTTGTAAACAATCCCGCTCGAGACACCTGTTCGTCGGAGGCAGTAAGCCGACGGAGAGTCACCAGCAGCAAAATAAAAACTCTTTATAGAGCAAAGTTATAGCTTTATAAACATTTTCTGATAGTGGCACGAGGGGATGGTTTCGTGAGAGTGGTTAAAAGATGTTTAAATGGTATCTATAACTAGGGTCAGGAATTGATTACATCTTTCTACCTGCCACTGGATACACTTCTAAAAAGCAATACTTTTCCTTTAACTGAGAACATGGTTATGGTCTTCCAGATCTGCCATCCAGCATATCTCCCACCAATTTTAAGCCCTCTCTCCTTCACCTAATGAAGGGGTTGTTTGACGTGCCACACTGAAAATCAGGGTGAACACAGGACCAGCCTCTCATCCAAATAAATAAAATTTCTGTATATTTTCTCCCCTATATCTTCTAATGTAAGACTGAACATCTGTCAGAAATATCATTAAATTGTTCTGTAAATCTGTATCTTCATTGCAAGAAGGGATTTTGAACAATCTTATGATCTCCTCTCCGGATCATATTTTCTCTATGTATTTTTGTAAGGTTATCATGTCCCACCCATGGTAGTTTTATGTTTTGAGTAAACCCTCTACTTGTCTACAACATTTAGAGAAATCTGGTTGAATAACATTAGATTTTTTAGTAACCTTGCTTCTCCTATTCATTTATTTTGTTAAATGGATGATGCACTGGGTGATATGGACACTGGAAGTCTTTATAGGTACTCTTTAGTTTAGGGTATTTTAGGTCTGTATTTGAGTCATCTCTTTGTCTGTTATTCAACATATAGGGAAGTAGTACTACAGAAATAATCTAAGTATTTGCAAGGTGTCATAAGGCAGAAAACTGTAGCCATGAACATCTGGAAGTTGCAACTGTAAAAACAAATAATGAAGCTAAGCACAACACGCAGCTGAGGTGTGGCTCAAAATCCCATCCCAAATGCTTGCTACCAAGGGACAGCTTGAAGCCATAAACACCACAACTTGAAAAGAAGGGATGGAGGTAGATATTTATATATTGTAAACAGTAAAAGGCAATGTGGCTGGTTGGCTACTGGTTAATGTATATGTGGTTCAAAGGTTAAATATGAATACACACAGGCATATGATTTGAAAATGGGTTGCAGGGATCCAGATCACTGTGTATTTCTATATGCACAGAGATCTGTCCATGTGGCAGAAGGGAGAGCACTTCCTTGTCACTCCCATCGCCTACCCTAACTCTGCACGAGCCTGTGTCTGTCTGAATGCAGATCGGTTCTGTCTGGTGGGGACTGGGCATATGGAAAACAAGCATGTAGCATAATATCTGGTGCTGCTTTTGTAAGACCCCTAACTTAGACAGTTATACCCCATTAAACGGCGTAATAACTCTCTGTAATGGTGGTGCACATGACGAGTTCTCACAGTAAGTTAGCATTGCAGAAAGTTATGGATAACTGATTGATCACAATACAAATTCAGTGACTCTGACCACAGACTTCAGCCCCTTTCTTACACTCCCCGCTGATAGTATTAGTGTACCACTAATACTATCAGTGGGGAGTGTAAGAGAGGGGCTGAAGTCTGTGGCCAGTGTTTTGTTGTTTTTATTGGTACAGGCCTCTCTGTAACTCTTCCTCTGAAGTCCCTTATATGAGCGTCTCTCACAGTGAATCCCTTTATCTCTCTCAGCCTTCCTATGCCAGAGATTGTCAGCACTTCACTCATTTGATAGGTTATGTTTTCCTTCACTGCAAGGAAAACCTTGGCTCTGGTTGTTTTTTCCTTATATCTCTGTAACTTCAAGTCAAAACAAAATGTCTGCCCGTCACACCTTTCCAGAACTTTCCTTCACAGCCAGTAGCTCCCAACTGCCTTCTCCGAGTTCAAAGTTCACAAGAAGCCCCTCCCCTTTCTTCTTAATCAGCAGCATTCTCCAGCTCCAATATCACCACTCACTAACTACACATAACGGCTACCTTCCTAAAAATGTTAAAGCAACATAAATCATTTAACAATGTATATGAGCCATGGCAATTCCCATGCATATCATTTTCTTTAATATACACCATGAGTGCTCAAGGTATGACTGGGGTATCACACACAAAAAGCAGGCATTTTCCCATCCTAACAATGGGAAAACACCCACTTTTCCGAAGTCTTGATCCGGTCCACAGTCTCTGTTTTTGGTTGCCCATAGTTTTGATAATCTCTCCTGTTTACTGCATTTGTTTATTTTGACTTTTTTCTATTACCCATTTCAATATAGAAGTAACAAGTATATTGGTACACGGAATAACAACAATAGTTTTTTAGTGTGACTTATGTACGATATTAATATTTCTGTAGCAGTGACTATCAGCTGTTTTGTCTGAATAAAAGAATCATTTTGAATAACACAACATTAAAACAAAGCTGTCATTCATATTTACACATTTGGTGGGGCTGCGCCAGGATCAAAGCACTCTGGTCCCAAGTGAGAGATTTTCTCTCCAATTTACTACAAATCTCTATACCATTTCCCCCAAAATATTTTCTCCTGCCCTTAGGAGTCCCCGGGGCTACCAAACATCAGAATAAACTGATTCTACACTTGACCTCGGCAGTTACTTGCCTTATAGCGTTATACCGGCGGAAACCAAATACTCCTTCGTTTCACAAGGTGATGGAGAAAACATGGTATGTACACAAAATGGAATACATGACATGTATTCTTAATGATTCATCTAAAGCTTTTAGTAAAGTCTGGACACCTTGGGCCTCTCATTTTGGAACTCCTCTTTCACATTTCATTAATGGTTAAAAGAAGCTTTAATCTTATTTTCTCCCACAATACTCCTAACTTGGTCCTTCCTTTTTCGAATGCCCCCCCCCCCTTTACCTACGGTTGCACTACCTTTTCAACTTACTCTCTCCTCGTCTTCTTTCTTCTTGTTTCTTTCCTTCTCTACTTTATCTTCCTTCTCTTCTTTTCTTTTCTTTACTTTTCTTTTCTTCCCTTCCTTTGGATCTCTATAATCTGTGTTCTTTAGCTATTTTTCTATCGTAATAAAAATAAACCCCCCAAGTGGATGACACTATGTGTGAACCTACAAGAATTCTCATATGACATGCAAAACGGACATATTTTATTAAAAATCTTATGAGGTACTCTATGCAAATTTTTGTCTATGCATGTAACATTTATATTGTTATTATTTGTATTGCTACCATTTTACTTCATTGTATTGTATTATACAATTTTGTATTTCCACCTGGATGAAAAATAAATTAAAAAAAAATCAAAAACAAAGCTGTCATTCAATAACATAGACAGTGTTAACCAAGTAATAATTAAGGTTATTACCATTTAAGAAACAGAAAGATTAGCCTCTTTTATTATTGGTTCTCTTTATTTATTTTTGAACTTTATGAAAAATCATCAAAACGGTAAATCTGTAAATAGTTTGTGTTAAAGTCTTAGTATTAGTTAATGACATCTGGGTCTTGTCACAAAACGCAGGACTTACCGCATCAAGAGCCACCTATCAGCGGCTCTCTCCAGGCGTGCCCACTCTCTGCCTCCAGGGAAGTGCCACTCTCAGAAGTGGCAGCTTCATGTCTGATGTCCACCACGTTTCCCTGTGTGTTGCTGATGCCAAACACTGCTGTCCTTCAGTGTATGAGTGCCACCTTCTTGGATCTGTGCACATGATCTGCAGCAGCCAACCGGGAGCAAGCCAGGAGAAGCACATGATCTGGCTATCCAATCCAGAGTTAGGGCGCCCTATATAAACACAGACCACTGTAAACATTTTTTTTTTTTGCACTGATAGGTCAGTCTTTAACACGGAAATAAAAATGAAAATAAAAATAGAAAACTGTGAGCAAGTATCACGTTTATACCTTAAACATATTGAAGTAGATCCAGAACTACGTGTGCAATACGTTTCCACGCATAACGTATTTTCGCACGCGTATGTTCTATACACTCCCCTAGGCACACCCCTTGAATGTACGTAATTCACAGAGTTCCACTTCCCAAACCCTACCTAACTTTTTTTCGCATAGCAGCGTGCATCCGCTAACGGACGGATAGACTACGTGAACGTACGCCGCTTAGCACGCCCATACTGTACACTTTACATACAAACCTCCACCTACTTCATGTAAAATGAACGTATTGCTGCCTCATGTAAAATTGGCACGCCCACACGTAAGTATTTACGTGACAATTACGTGAATGGCCCTTACGTTCACAATTATGCTACGTTAATGAGCATATTTTCTATGGTGCGCATGCGCAGTACTTAGAAATAGCCGATTTTACGTCTCCGCCACGCGTAAATTCGCTCCGATGCGTTGTTCTGGATCAGGCCCATTGCTTGTAAAATTATTTATTCAGAGAAAAACATATGAATCTTCTACTAGCAACTAGGTCTCTCGCTTTGACTGCGACCGTAGCTATATTGGCTTAACAGCCAATATAGGGTTGACTAATCTAAGGTTATTCCAACGCTGCTGGTCAAATGTGCAGCCTCATTTAGGTCTGCATATGATTAACAAAAGAGCGGCATATATACTGTATATAATTAAAAAGCTTATATAAGAACCATTACTGGATAATCCACATTGGCCTAGTTCTTAAAGCACAAGATGTCATTCAATACTGACTAGATGTTATTTAATCCAATTGTATCGTTAAGGCCATTGGGATACAAAGTTTTTAAATTAAATATCCAAAAGGCTTCTCGTCTACATAACTTAATGTAACGGTCGCTTCTTCTCTCTGTTGTTTCAATTTTTTCTATAACTTTAAGTTTTAAATCCTGTAACCTGCCCCCTTGGCATCTTAACATGTGTGAGGATAGACTGTTGTTTGATGCCTTTCAAGATGTTCCTCCTATGTTCCAAGAATCTGGTATTGATGCCTCTTGTGGTACGGCCTACATATTGGGAGCCACAAGGCTATTAGTACTCCCTCTCTCTCCCATTTCATTTGACCAGTAGCGTTGGAGTAACCTTAGATTAATTAGTCAGCCCTATATCGGCTGCTAAGCAGATATAGCTGCGGTCACAGTCAAGGTGAGAGACCTAGTTGCTGGTAGGAGATTGTAATTCATATGTTTTTCTCTGAATAAATAATTTTACAAGCAATGGGGTAGATCCAGAACTACGTTTGCTGTACGTTTATTCGTGTAGCGTATTTTCTATACACTCCCCTAGGCACACCCCTTGAACGTACGTATTTTGTCAAGATACGCTTTCCAAACCCTACCTTAACTTTTGCCAACGTAACCGCAGTGATCCACACACATACATATGGGCAACACGTATTTACGCAGCTAAGCACGTCCATACTGTACACTTTAAATACAAACCTCTGCCTACCTAATGTATTTCAGACGTATTTTGGACTCACGTAAAATTGGCACACCCATACTTAAGTATTTACGTGACACATACGTGAATGACCCATACGTTCACAATTACGCTACGTTACTGAGCGTATTTTCTATGGTGCGCACGCGCAGTACTTACCAAAAGGCGATTTTACGTCTCCGCCACGCGTAAATTCGCTCACAAGCGTTCTGGATCTGGGCCAATATGTTTAGGGTCTAAACGTGATACTTGCTCACAGTTTTCTATTTTTATTTTCATTTTTGTTTTCACATTTACATTTTTATTTCTGTATTAAAGACTGACCTATCAGTGCAATAAAACTTCAATCGAACAGTATCTATGCATATATATGGATCTTTAAACCCACCAACGTACAGAGTGTTGATGACGATCTTCTTCACTTGTGCAAGGATTAGCATTAGAAGCACCACCTGTTTAGGAAATTAGAGTTTTGAAGGACCTACCAACTATCCCCCTCTGAAGAAATCGCTTGAAGGCGAAAAAACGCTTCAATGTATGACTATGCATAGTGGTACCACTGTTATAGAACTCTTGGACTTTCATATCTACCTATAAGTGAGTTTACTCCCTCCTAATCAAAATATTACACAGTGGACACAACAAGCAACATTGCGGGCCATCAGCTGGTGGCAGGACTCCTGATCGAATTGTCGTACCTATTATACTGCAGAACAGTGAGTAGCACACACACCTAAGGAGCGCCTTGCCGGGTGGCCGGTCAGTATATTGCTTCTGTCCACAACAAGAGCAACTCAACATTACAATTTGTGGATTCCTAAGGATAACCCTCCTTACTAGGAGGCTAACAAGAATTACATATTATATGCATCGTTTTCAATAACATAGGACGGAGTGTCCGTTTTAGACTTGGACTAATATGACCTTTTGGTCATTTTAAAATGTCGGTTTAATTATCAATATTTTATGTTTTGAATGAACTATATTTTTAGACCCGTGCTCTGGCTTTTTATATTTATTCAACAATCACAATTTATCGGAGAGAGTGCCCGGACCGACCGGCCGGAAAACATTTTTACCTATATCTGTGAGCCATTTGATTTGATTTAATTGATCTAAGAATAAATGTTTACTTTGCGGGCATAGTTTCTGTGGCACTCCCTACTTGCAGCAATTAGTCTGCAAGACCAGCCAGCAGTAATCAGCCTGTTATCCCAGTCAGCAGTGAACAGACTGCAGACTACTATTCCAGCTTCTGACCTCTGCTGTCTGCAGATTGTTATTCCTGATTCAATCCAGGTCAAGTTAAGTCCTGCTCCAGTTCATGTCTCCTGCTCCAGTCCAGGTCAAGTCAAGTCCTGTTCCAGTTCATGTCTCCTGGTCCAGTCCTGTTCCAGTTCCTGTCCAGTTCAGGTCCAGTCCTGGTCCAGTCCAGGTCTTCAAGCCTTGCTCCAGTCCAGCCCTCGTCCAGTTCAGGTCAAGTCAAGTCTTGCTCCAGTCCAATCCAGGTCCAGTACAGATTGAGTCAAGTCTTGCTTCAGTCCAGTCCATTCCTGGTCCAGTCCAGGTCAAGTCAAGTCTTGCTCATAGAAACATAGAAAGTGACAGCAGATAAGAGCCACATGGCCCATCTAGTCTGCCCATTTGTTTATTCAAAACTATACTGACCCTAGACCCTATTTACTCACAATTTAGTTTACAATTTAGGATATCCTTATATTTATCCCAAGCATGTTTAAACTGTTCTACTGTATTGGCCTCAACCACCTCAGATGGGAGGCTATTCCACTTATCTCTCACCCTTTCAGTGAAGAAATTTTTCCACACATTTCCTCTGAATCTACCACCCTCCAGTTTATATTCATGCCCTTGTGTTTTATTACACCTCTTCCTTTGAAAAATTCTACCCTCCTCTAGCCGGTCACAACCCTTGATGTATTTGAAAGCTGCTATCATGTCCCCCCTCTCCTTTCTCTGCTCCAAGCTATACATGTTTAGTTCCTCTAGCCTTTCTTGGTATGATTTGTTACGAAGGCCATGGACCATTTTAGTTGCTCTTCTTTGCACAGTCTCTAATGTATTTATGTCTTTCGGATGTATGGCTTCCAGAACTGAACACAGTATTCTAGGTGAGGTTGTACCAATGATCTATAAAGGGGCATCACTACTTCCTTCTTTCTGCTACTAATTCCTCTCCCTATGCAACCAAGCATCTGACTTGCCTTTCTCATTGCTTTGTTACATTGCTTGGCTACCTTTAAGTCACTGGAAATAATGACTCCTAGATCCCTTTCCTCCTCGGTAGATTCTAATGTAATGCCATTAAGGATATATTGAGACTTTGGGTTTTTGTGCCCCAAGTGCATGATTTTGCATTAAACTGCAGTTGCCACACTTTTGACCATTTCTCCAGTCTACCTAGATCATCCCTCATTTTCTGTACCCCACCTGGCATGTCTACCCTGTTACATATCTTGGTGTCATCTGCAAAAAGGCATATGTTCCCCTCAATACCACAGGCAATATCACCTATAAAGATGTTAAATAGCACTGGTCCAAGTACAGAACCCTGGGGTACTCCACTGGTTACTTTACCATCCCCAGAAGAGATTCCATTTACTACAACCCTATGTTGTCTATCCTGTAGCCAAGATTGGTCCAGTCCATTCCAATCCATTCCTGGTCTAGTCTAGGTCAAGTCAAGTATTGCTCCAGTCCATTCCTGGTCTACTCTAGGTCAAGTCAAGTCTTGCTCCAGTCCAGTCCAATCCAAGTCAAGTCTTGTTCCAGTTCATATCCATTCCTGGTCAAGTCTGGTCCATTCCAATCCTGGTCAGGTCCAGTTCAGTTAAGCTTGCCTCGTTCAACTCCAGTCCTGGTCAAGTCCAGTCAAGCCAAGCCTGTCTTGTCTAGTCCAGTCCAGTTCAGACAAGCCTGCCTTGTCTAGTTCAGCCAAGCCTGCCTTGTCCAGTCTAGTCAAGCCTGGCTTGTCCAGCCAAGTCAAGCCTGAATTGTCTACCCTTTGCCCATTTACTCATAAACAAGTCCTACATAAAGTCCCCAAGCTTCCACTACCTCGCTGAGCCACTATTACATCCCCGGGAACACAGAACAGGTACCCTTCCAAGTCAGTCCGTGATAAGTCTGACTGGGTTAGTAGCATGCTTGTTCCAGGTGATTCTTGGAGTGCTGACAGGCCGATTAGGCTCTCCTGCTTTTAGTCCTTGGAGATGGTCCTAGGACTAGGACTGCTGCAGTATATGCTGCTTTAGAGAAAGTAATACCATCTGGCCATTAGTAAACCACTTCCAGCACTGGTGGCATGGTTAAAGTTCTTTAAAAATAGATCTTTAGTTGTGAAGTAAATGAAGGAAAATCAACGCATTTCAGCCTTGTTTAATCAGGGTTTACTTACTCTGAAGTAAGCTAAAGCTAACAGATTTTCCTTATATAACATTTGTCAGAGTAATATATGCAGGAACAGTCACTATAGTAAACCCAAATGGCTATACAGTCTCCATAGCGTCCTCAATTCACTTGTTTGGCTATGTCCAGATCTTTACTCACAAATCATTTGTGCCTTGGCATCTTTTACTTGGTCAACATGACATAACATAAATGAAAGAAACAGTTGGAAATAAATTATTCCTGATGGCCATTTGTCTTAGTATTGCTTACATAGAAGCACATAGAACACTAAAACACCACAGACAAAGTGCATTTTAGTTTTGTCCTCCCTTCCTGTGCAGGAAAAGAAAGGCATTTAATGGAGGGCTATGTGTTCATCCACACTCCATTATTTAGGATTTCATACCCATCCTTCCATTTAGGATTTTACAGAATGAAAGATAATGATTATCCTTTGCACACAAGTTATGTTGTATGAACATAACTATGGTTTGTGTTTCCTTACAGAACATCTTCCTGTTTAAACCAAATATTGTGCCTTGAAAAGCATTTTGTACTGTAATATATTGTACAGTATCATTCACACATCATTATTTCTAAGTATTTTGACATGAAAAGATGTACATATCATTTTTCTGAAGTTTGCTTCAGCTTTCCCAAACACATAATCCCCAATATAAAACCAAGAGTCATCATTCATTGTAATATCCTGTGTAATTTTTACTAATATTCCTATGGGATGTAAAATTTAAGAAGATATATTCACTATAAAACAAGCAAAATACAAACATTTGTAAAGATGCCAAATAAAGAGACCCAGTAATCTTCTGCACTTAGTGTCAGGAAGTTATCTGTTGTAATAGCAGACACCAGGGAGGTGATCTAACTATACATTATGTATGGAAGCCAGGGCAAGTCACATCAGTGAATGACTGGAAAGAGATACAATTTTAGCATTCTGGTCTGAGTACCAAAAGGGTATCTACATAATTAACCTTATCTTTGACACAATCTAATAAATTAAAATGCACTACATTTTTTCTGTGTCAATGGAGCTGCCTTTATAACTCTCTTTTTCACTGTTCATAGGAGAAAATCAAATATGAATATTGTGATCTGCAGTAATTATAAGAATAAGTTCTGACAGTATGTATGTATTTATTTATTAACAGGTTATTTTTTTAGTGCTACCATATTACTTCTCAATTTTAAACAATTATTATAAAACAAGACTGGGTTGGTAAGCTAGCCCATATTACCAGCTTACAATATATAGTACATTAATTTTGATACATAAGTGTAAGTGCTATATAAAACACAATGGACTAGTCAGGTTTTATGCTCTGTATGATAAAGTCACACAGCAGTGTTAGTAGCAGAACTGCGGGTAGTTTTAGAATGGGAAGAGAAATTGTGCTGGTTTGTTTAAATCACATAATAGAAAGGTAAATTGTATAGCATAGTGATTGAAAATAGAGTAGACAAAAGTTAAGAAGGAGGTTGAGGTCTTTGGTAATCTCATCGGAAG
>WWET01000894.1:484340-496714 GCA_011038615.1 Limnodynastes dumerilii | reverse complement strand
GAGAGAAAATACGCATGTGAACATAAGGTTGCCTATGGCAATCTTAGGTTCCTTTAGGCACCTAAAAACAGGGGAGTGTCGTGGGTGGTGCCTGTTAACTTAGGTGCGGTGAAATGCTAAACCAGACCTACTTAATACACACTTAAGTGTCAATCCAGTCCAAAATGAGCACCGATGATTTTGCGTATAAATTTTTCATGGACATTTCATATATCTGAATAGTGTGTTTTCTTGTTACTTATTACTAGTTTACTATGGGAGCCTGACCCCCTCACTAATATGGCTGCTACACAGGGCCGGATTACCCGCTAGGCATCCTAGGCGAGCGGCTAGGGCCTGGCGGGCCCCCGGGGCCCGAAATCTGGCCCTGTATTTGGGTGCAGAATCCTCCGTTAACGGGCCCAAGCCAGTAATATAGATATTACTGGCTTTGGCCCCATTCCCAGTAATGCACTGGGTGACGTCATAACGTCACACCAGTGCCGCACCCCCACCTCCCGCACTGTATGCCTGGGCAGCGCTCAGTGTGACAGGACTGCAGCAGCAGCTCAGGTATAAGTGGAGGTGTCGAGCTGCTTCTCTTTCTGTGCACTTCATGCATAAGTGTTAGAAGGGAAAGGGGGCCCCCTTTCCCTTCTAATGCCTATGCATGGAGTGCACAGACTCACCGAGAATGCACAGCAGTAGCTCTGTCTTAAGTTATAGAAGCCCCGCGCCACCCTCTCCCTCCTTCCTCCCAGTCAAAGTGACAACCATTCATCAGAGTACAGCCTGTTTTTTTTAACTATGTACTACTAGAATTGTGTGAACAATGTATTACTTTTATTTTTAATTTATAATTATATTTCTTACCTAGTAATATTTATTTATTGCATTGGGATTGCAAAATTACTTTCAATCGCAATATAAATGTATCTTCATATTTTAAATTTAAACGTCAGTGCCTCTAGCAACTTACAGCAGAAATAAGAGAATAATTTAAAACACTTAGCTCAAACAAAACTGTAACACATTATTTAATTGAAATTCTTTAAAAATCTGTAATGTTGTTTAACTACAGAACCACCTAGGAAACCAAATGTCACTAATTTCTCATCTGAAGGTGGTATATATTTGTTTTGATATAATTATAATTGTCTCTGACAGCTTATTCATTCTTAAAAAAATGACCATCACCAATCCTATCACTTAATATACCTTGAATGAGACACGCACACCAGTCTTGGGATCTAAATAAATTTTATTAATTAATTGTGATTATGCTAAATTGATCCTAAATGAATCCAAGTAAACTATAATTTTGATGGGGCCAAGAAAGCAGGTAATAATAATTATCATGAACATAACACATAACAGCATATGATAACAGTTCTTAACTCAATAAACCTTATAACACTGACCAACAAAACAAAGTGCATTCCTCTAGTCTTTGGCACAACACCTCATTTAAGTTGTGTGTGTGTGTGTGTGTGTGTGTGTGTATATATATATATATATATATATTCATTGGGAGGGGGGCCTTCAAACCGGTATCTTGCTTAGGGCCCCATGAAGTCTTAATCCGGCTCTGCTGCTACATACTTTTAAGTGATGGATTGACCTACAGGAGGTGCATTGATAATGGGAAGGCGATCATAAACAAATATAGCTATATTGTCAACTAAACCTATTTATGTCAGAGCCATAGCTAGACATCTTAGTGCCAGGAGCAAAATGGAAAAATGCCACCCCCCGGACACTGAATTCCAAACCAATTTAACCCTAAATATTTACTTATTGGCACCACCTTTAAACTCTGCGCCCTGGGCGTCCGCCCCAGTTATTTCATTTATGTATGCACTGACATTTGGAACCTGATCCAGAGCGGTGGGAGTCCCCCACCGATGGCTCTCATTGTGAAGTAGAGACAGCCGAAAGTTCCTTTTTCGGCTGTCTCTGTTTCGAATGGCAGATTTTAGATTTTTTTTTAACAGTGGAAAAGTATGCGATTGGCAAACTCACCCATTCCTTTTCGGAAGTGCCGCCTACTGAACCTACCGATGAGTAACCTCTCCAGATACTTTAAGGCTTAGGGGGTGGGTTAGGGTTCGGCTCTGGGAAAGGGAGGGTTAGGGTAAAGGCCAGGAAGGAGGGGATATGGTCAGGCTGTGGGAAAGGGAGACTTAGAGTTAGGTTGCAGGGAAGAGGGGTTAGGGTCAGGCTGCGAGGAAGGGAAGGTTAGGGTAAGGATTAGGGAAAGGGAAGGGGATACAATATTTATTTACCTTTCTAAGCACGGTGTTCAGTGCTCAAGGGATTGATTGCTATGCCTCTTTGAAATAGTGCCGTTCGTAATGGGGGACCACATCCGATCCACAGTTTTTGTGTATGTCAGATCCAGAGTTGCGTATTCCGGCAATCAATACATATATCAACCAATAAAATATATATATATATATATATATATATATATAAACAATATGTCTGAACATTTTAATAGTTTATGAAGAAAGCATTATTAACTGTTATTGCATTGCGTCATTTATACACTCTTGTGTGCTAAGTCACTGCATACTATCTAGACATACATCGATTGCCTTAATATAAGTGTTTTAAGCAAATTTAGAGAAACATGATTTCAATATGTGTAAGAATCGATTCTGTAAACAACACTTATTATCCTTTTGCAATGCTCTATGCTGGGTGAGGCCTGAACAAGCATCCGGAGGTCGATGCTGTTTTGTGGCACGGATTTTGTGTTATAACCAAATAACAGACAAAAAAGTACAAAGATAGCTGCGCTAAAGGAAATCCAGTAATTTAAGTGGTTCAGAAATTAATAGTATTATTTATTTATTTAGTATTATTTATTTTTTCCAGTAATTTAAGTGGTTCAGAAATGAATAGTATTATTTTTTTTTTTGTGCTTGTTTTGCGCTTTTGCATAAACCTCACGCTATGTAGTTCCTTCAGGAGTTTTTACACTTAGATATTTCCAAAAAAATGTTTCATTGTGCGTGTACATATCTTGCTACAAGAAACAAAACAGACACAGCTCATTTTACCAATGCTTTTTCAGCATCTCATCACTTATCATCCCTATCATTTTATATAGGTATGGTGGATTATGTATGGCTGACAGATGAATAGTTTAGCATCACTGCAGCAGTGGTGTACAGGCTACTTTTTCCCATGGGCAAAGTACCAACCCCCAAAACCACACCTTAAACTAATGGAGGGCTGCCATATGTCAGACATACACTGGTGCTAAGTAGATTAGTAGTTAGCTGGACATAGTTCCCAAAATGTGCTGACAACAAAATCACACAAAAATGATCAATGGAAATCAAATTTATTAACCCATGGAGGTCTGGATTTGGAGTCACACTCAAAATTAAAGTGGAAAAACACACTACAGGCTGATCCAACTTTGATGTAATGACCTTAAAACAAGTCAAAATGAGGCTCAGTAGTGTGTGTGGCCTCCACGTGCCTGTATGACCTCCCTACAGCGCCTGGGCATGCTTCTGATGATCTCCTCCCAGACCTGGACTAAAGCATCCGCCAACTCCTGGACAGTCTGTGGTGCAACGTGGCGTTGGTGGATGGAGCGAGACATGATGTCCCAGATGTGCTCAATTGGAGCCCATAGCATCAATGCCTTCGTCTTGCAGGAACTGCTGACACACTCCATCCATAAGAGGTCTAGCATTGTCTTGCATTAGGAGGAACCCAGGGCCAACCGCACCAGCATATGGTCTCACAAGGGGTCTGAGGATCTCATCTTGTTACCTAATGGCAGTCAGGCTATCTCTGGCAAGCACATGGAGGGCTGTGCGGCCCCCCAAAGAAATGCCACCCCACACCATTACTGACCCACTGCCAAACCGGTCATGCTCGAGGATATTGCAGGCAGCAGAACGTTCTCCAAGGCGTCTCCAGACTCTTTCACGTCTGTCACATGTGCTCAGTGTGAACATGCTTTCATCTGTGAAGTGCTCAGTGTGAACATGCTTTCATCTGTGAAGAGCACAGGGTGCTGGTGGCGAATTTGCCAATCTTGGTGTTCTCTGGCAAATGCCAAATGTCCTGCATGGTGTTGGGCTGTAAGCACAACCCCCACCTGTGGATGTCGGGCCCTCATACCACCCTCATGGAGTCTGTTTCTGACCGTTTGAGCAGACACATGCACATTTGTGGCCTGCTGGAGGTCATTTTGCAGGGCTATGGCAGTGCTCCTCCTGTTCCTCCTTGCACAAAGGCGGAGGTAGTGGTCCTGCTGCTGGGTTGTTGGCCTCCTACGGCCTCCTCCACGTCTTCTGATGTACTGGCCTGTCTCCTGGTAGCGCCTCCATGCTCTGGACACAACGCTGACTGACACAGCAAACCTTCTTGCCACAGCTTGCATTGATGTGCCATCCTGGATGAGCTGCACTACCTGAGCCACTTGTGTGGGTTGTAGACTCCGTCTCATGCTACCACTAGAGTGAAAGCACCGCCAGCATTCAAAAGTGACCAAAACATCAGACAGAAAATATAGGAACTAAGAAGTGGTCTGTGCTCACCACCTGCAGAACCACTACTTTACTGGGGGTGTCTTGCTAACTGCCTATAATTTCCACCTGTTGTCTATTCCATTTGCAAAACAGCATGTGAAATTGATTGTCAATCAGTGTTGCTTCCTAAGTGGACAGTTTGATTACACAAAAGTGTGATTGACTTGTAGTTACATTGTGTTGTTTAAGACCCAATTGGAGGGATTTGTTTACTGTTGCATAGCATGGAGCCACGCAGCTCCTTCACAATGTCAGGGCAGACCCAGAATTTCACGGGTCTACCCTAGAGTTTTTTTTAAAGGCACCCACATGGGTATTTAAATTCTTTTGGATGAAAACCCCCGGCAATAACCCAGGCTGAGAAACCCAGGTTATTGCCGGGTGGCGATCTGAAGGCGCTATGGGTTAAAACTACATTTTTTTGTTTCAAAAGTTACTATTACATGGCACTATTTACTGTATTTTCCACATCCGGGAACATTGTTTATTCCAACTCCTTTTTTCAGCAAAGGAGACAACTGCACAGTAAAGTTAAACTCTGACCTAACGTGTCTCAGTAAACATGCACAAGCAGATCAGTGGAGCGTGCTGGAAATCTCTATGTGCCGCTGTGCTGCTACTACTACTACCTGTCAAACATAAGCAGCAGCAGACAAACGTAAGCCAACAGGGTAAACTATTTCAAAATACATTTAGCTAAAGGCTACAAGAAGATTGGTTATATTGCACCTTTTACTAAATAAACACTATAGATTAGTCATTGGAGTAACACTGAATTATATTTTATTTGATATTTACAACATAAAACAATTCAGAAAGGTCATGATTGCTACTAACTAGCACCCCTTTACGCGGTCTTGAAGAACACGTATACGCAATCTACGCTGCAAGAAGTAACGTAGATTATGTTACAAAATGACTGCGCATGCGCAGTGGCACATTTCTCAAAACTCCAGCCTCAATTGCATTGCGCCCGGAGCTCTGAATACGGCCCATAATGCCAAGCTCCGGCTTATTACTAAAGAAGTGCAGCGTGTAAGGAGTGCTTGCCACTATATGTCTGTGTCGCTGTGTGACTGCATACACTTGGTGCATGGTGCCGGAAATTTAAGTGGAAGCTCTCATGCATTAAATAAGAAGTGGAGCAGTGGCCTGCAGATCTCACTGGTGACAGGACATGCAGGACAGTCAGTCTGAACATGCTTTAACTGTTGGGACTGGGCAGCAGTGTCCAAGGGACCCTAGACTTGTGGGGCCATGAGCACCTGCCCATTGTGCCCAGTGGAAAGGATGGCCCTGGAAAGACATGCTTGACTGGACATATAAGAGGAGCAGACATGGAAGGCTGAGCATTTAAATGGGGCAGACGTGATTGGTTGTGCATATGAAACAAACAGATATGGTTGCCTGGGCATATGGATGCAAATTATTATAAATTATCCCCTGACTTTGGCAACCAACTTTAGCAAACCCTCCCGATAGCCCTACTTCCAGATAAACTGCACTAACCCCTCCAATACTGCTGCTCTTCATTGCTTGATTAAAAACCCCTAGGAGCTTTTTAAGCTGTACTCTAATCTACACAACCTTCCCCTCTCCCCCACCTCCTCTTTCTACTTCCTTCTTTCTTTTTTCTTTTTTCTATTCTTTTTCTTTCTCTGTCTTCTGTACTCTGTTAAATTCTACTTATATGATAGTTCCTTATTTTTTATGACAACACTATCTCCTGGGGTTTTTTTTTTGGCTAATAGAATAATAGTTCTTTGGAGAACTTTACCTCCCATTTTATATCCCACTCTACACTTCCTAGTTATGGGCCGGATTCAGAGCTCCGGCCGCAATGCAATTGAGGGTGGAGTTCTGCGAAAAGTGCTACTGCGCATGCGCAGTAATTTTGGAACGTAATCTACATTACTTCTTGCAACGTAGATTGCGTACACGTGGTTTTAAAGATTGCGTGTATGCAATCTACGTTGCAAGAAGTAAAGTAGATTATGTTCCAAAATTACTGCGCATGCGCAGTAGCACTTTTCGCAGAACTCCGGCCTCAATTGCATTGCGGCCGGAGCTATGAATCCGGCCCAGGGATATTAGGCATATTTTAATTAATTATATTTCTTGGAGGCACATGTGGGCATTTTGTATAAATTAAGAATGTATTATGAGTGCACAGTATTTATTTTTATTAAGGAATGGGCCATGGATATTGGGCATCTTTTATTGTTATATCATTTTTGGGGGCACATGTGGGCAGCTTTAACGATTTTATAATAAGGGCACGGTATGTTGTTTTTATTCATGAATGGGCGTGTACCTGGATAGCAGGGCATGCTGGCGCTTGAGGTTCTCCAAGCGCCAGGATGCCCTGCCATTCACTTGTACTTCTACTAGCAACAGCATGCCCTATCGGGCCATTCTTTATTTATTTATTTTAATAGGTTGCGACGGAGACCCTCTCCGTCGGTGGTGGGAAGGGATTAACTTTTTTTCTATGTAAAAAAAAAAAAGAGGAAGCCCTGCGGTCAGAGCAATTAAGGCTCCAACTGTTTTTTTTTAAACTAGGCCGACTTTTTCTATGGCCAATTCTGAGGTGCAATATCAGACCGCATATACGTAATCTACGTACTGAAAGTAGTTACTATGCATGCGCAGTAGCTATCTTTTCGGCTAATTACGGTCATGTGTGTAAGACGGCCGTTGTTGAGGATCCGGCCCAATGTGTTTGCACTTTTTATATTTGCCGCTCCCCCTCCCCCCGCAGTTTAACATGGTTTTGCCAAGGTGCAGATTTGCTCCCTTTTTTGATGTTACTTTCAAGTCTGGATCAGCCTCAGTGACTGCAAACTGAGAATATACATATTTTATATTACTTAGGGACCTATTTAGAATACATTACTAAAAAGCCCAAAACCAAGTTTTTTTTATGTTTTAGTTAAAAATAAATTCTGTTTAAATTTACTACATAGGCAAAAGGCAGCGATATCAGAGAACTCTCCTCTCCTGCCCTATTTCCATAATAATATAATGATTCTAACACCGTCTCAGGAATGCATTCCAATGGGAGACATATGCAGTTAGCACCATTCCCCCGAACGAATGCTGGCCTCAGTTTGAAGGGTTGGGTTGCGTGGGTTGAAAGTCACTGCTCTGGGATGCCACATCTGTAAAACCTTGTTTCCACAAATCTGTTATAACCAAAATGGTGTCAGCCAGGCTTCTAAATAAATGTACTGTGCAACAAAATGGAAGTCCATTCTTTGGCTGGTATAAAGAATTGAAAAATGTATTCTTGAGTAATGTCAGACTTGCACTTTAAATATAATTTTGCAGTTAGTTAATAATTTTCACAATACAGAACACTGTGAAATATTATATTATGGCTAAAAACCTTAGAATGAAGAAATAGAGAACTGGTAGCATTCGTTCCACACTGACCTGCACTGGTCTGATCAGTCAGTCTCCAGAACTAATGTAACCCTTTTTTTTTATCAAAGGCAGAACTACCATTGGTGCAACAGCTGCAACGGCACCAGGACCCATGCTGACACAAGGGCCCACAGCCGGATATCATCAGGGCCAAAGCATATTTTTTGCACCTGGTCCCACAACTCGCTAGTTCCGCCTCTGCTTTTTATACATACTGGGGCTGATTCAGAGATGCGATTGCGAAAAGATCGCAAAAATACGCACCATAGGTAAGATCTTACCATGTTACAGCCCACTGCATAAACAGTCACTCCCCTTGCAAACAGGATCTTAAACTTAGACCACCATTGACTAGCCCTAACTCTGCGCTGTCATTTGGGATCTTAAGTGACGTGGGAGCGTTCATTTAAGATCCTAAGTGTCAGCCCGCGCCCACTTTCCCTCATTTCCCTGCCTCCCCCCGCCCATTTCCATGCAAATCCTTAAGATCCTTAAGATCTTAAAGATTCGCTGCACTTAAGATCTTAAGTGCTTGCGTGCGATTCAAACTTACGCTCTTAGCGAATTTATGCTCCTAACCGCTACGTAGACGGCGTTGCACTATTACTACGCATGCGCAGTTTTGCGAATTTTGTAGGATCTTAAATATACGCTCCTAAGTGCCGTGGAAATCGTATCTCTGAATCAGGCCCGCTTTTCATAAGAATGACTCTTGCTTTGCTAGTAAACAGGGACAAAGGACCAGATCCAGAGTTAATAAACACATCCGTACTTTACATGTGTATGTCAGCTGTCAGCTTGTAGAACCGCAAATTTCATATCGGAATGAGGTCAACGATGATGCAATCCATGGCGAATTTTCTCTCCGTAGTTGATATGTATGTTGGGTAGGATCCAGGACGCCATTATGTGCGCTTCTGAACTCCGTATGTGGGCCTACAGCATGCGGAAACTTAAGGTAAGGTCCTGCATGTGGAAGGCCCATAAGTGCGTGGGATATGCAAGGGTTGTGCAGTCCCTCGTGCCACCGCAATGGATCCTGATCTCCGTGCGTGTCCTGTATGAAAGTCTGAGAGTCTGCACATGAGATGGAAGGGAACTCACCTGTCACTCCCCTCTCACATGCAGGCATTGGTTGACTGCATCCATAAGCCTACCTTAAGCCCTCCGCACATATCTGCATCTGTCCAAGCACAGATCCATGAGAAAGTGGCTACCGCCACCCACTCACCCTCATCAGCATGCCTATCTCCGCCCCCTTAGCAGGGATTAGTAATGTGAATATTACGGAATGTCGTGTTGGATGGATCTTTTTGTATACAGAGCTGAGATTCGTACGCAAGCAGATCCGTTGATTAACCTCTGGCAGTGCATGTGCAGTACCAAAATTTGTCGGAGAGAGTTCAGAATCAGGTCCAGTAATATCTAAATATTTTCTATTAATTGATGTTTTTGTTTTTAAATAATTTTTACAATAAATATTTTAAGTAGATACTGCTCAAAAAGTGTTACTGTGTCAAAACCTCAGCATACGACAAAGTGAAAAAGTAATATTGTAATTAATTTTATTTATTTATCTAGCCTCTGCTTCACTGTAAAAGCAGATTAATTAGTTGTTAAAACAATATTCATAATATATAAATGAATGATAAATCAAGATGAAAATGACCTACTATAAAAAATAAATGTTTGGAGTAGTCAATTAAAATAATTAGATGATTAAAATGGTTCATTATAATCATGGTAAATCTCTGAATGTAATTTTTTATATGCATTTCAGGTAAAAGAATCACAAATTTGTGAAAAGAGGTCAAATCCTAACAGATTGCTCCTTTCATAATATGAATTAAAAAACCATTTTTTTTTATTCTGTTGTTTAAAAACATTAATGTAATAGCAAAGAAAATGTATCTTTAACAACTTTACAGTCTAAATAAAGGGGACAAAAAGCCTTTGAGTATGAAGTGGATCCCTTGGAGAAGATTCCTTAATGATTTGAATACATATATATGAAGAGAACATTTTCTTGAATTATACTATATTATTTTGAAGTTATTGAAATGTAAATGTAATGAATCTAAACTTTACTTGTATGTTCAGTGAAGGCAGAGTAAATGCTTGTGGAGTTAATCCTGACTATGAAATTTATCCAAAATTGCTAATGCAGTGACTGATGCTGCGTTGCGATGCCGAAATAGTTTTCCAATAGTTTTTGGTCCAGGGCTTGCTTGATACACCGCGTGTGTGGGGAATGAGCAGCCAATACAGGAAGAGTGTCCCAAATGCACTCTGGTTAACAGAAAAAATATAGAGGCTGTATTAAAAAGGGCAGTTTCCTAAAGGTATATGAATAAGTGTCTGCAAGCTGTATAATTCAAAGTCCAAAGAGGGTGTTTCTGGTACGCAGGTTTATATTCTAATTCAAAACTAAGTTCATTCCTGTTAAAGTGGGGGTTTTGGAGATCTGGGTTGCAAGAGTAGATAGTTGCAGGGAGTGCAGGCTATTGGAATTCCAATCTGGCTCAAGTCAGATTCACAATAGAGGATGGTTACAATGCAGATGTTTGCTGGTTGTTACAGAGGGCTTAGTGCTGAGTGTGTAGCAGAGTGGTTGTGAGAAAAAGATGAGTGCGAAAGAGAATACAACCAAATAGTGCCGGATCCAGACCTACGGGCGCCTTCCTGGTGCCCGATGTCGTCGCGGCCGTTCTCGGAGCATGGCGTGCATGCCCCCTGCACTCCCCGCTCTCGGTAGTAAATCTGGCCACTTAAGTGTCCAGATTCCTACCTTAACTTTTACGATCACGTATGTGGCCTTCCCCTGCACCGTCCCCTCATTAGCATGTCTATATCCATCTTCACTGCAGAGATACGACATGCGTAATGGTGGAAAGCCCCCTTTTCGTAAAAGCCGCCATACGTAACACGCTGACCCTTACGGCGACGTAAAAAGGTTGTATCCACTTTCACAACCTTCAAACAAGGGGAATTACGTACGAGTAGTATGTAATTCACCTCTCAGATATAGCCGAGGATCAAGGCCAATATTTGTAATAGTTACGCTCACTTCTGCCTCACGTGTCTTGTCTTGGTCAGTAGCATAACGACTACATATACCCTTCTACTGAAAAATAGGCAATTAAAACGCTTGTTCTTACTGGTTTTAAGATTAATTGTTATAGTGAAAGTCTACGACTGGTCACAAGTTGTAAAATGTAGCAATTATAGTTAGTTTCTTAGTAAGGGACCATAAATTTTAACACATTTTCCAGTAATTAGCTCAGCTTAGATTCTGCATTTTGCTACTTGCACTGGACTTGTAACCAGGAAGGATATGTATATAGTGCGGGAAAAGTGTGATGAGCTATATAATGTTGCCCTTCATCAAGGTTCAGAGAGTCCCTGCAGGAAACGATGCTCAGCTGCTACTACAGTCAGCTTATGACAGTGAGTAATTATAGGATAAAGTGATTGATGGCAGCAAGCCGTACATTTCTAATTCTTATATCTTATTCCTCCTCTGAGCCATCTCAGTCACTCTAATTTCTAAGTTGACTATTTATGGCTCTGCTCCTGTTTCCATATCCATGTTGCATATTTGAATCATGGTGCTGGGTCCAGACTTAAGCAAGTGCTTGGAATGAGTTACTTCAGGGCTAAACCATGTTAATTGCAAGAGAGTCATATTTCATCTGTTGCAAACAGTATTAGAGTTGAGAGGTGATGTTTTCTATCCCAAGTCTAAATAACAGTGTGATAGTAAAGCTGGTCAGTATCTGTGTGCAGTAAGCAATTCCCTGCATGCAAAGAATACAATTAACTTGACTCCCCCCCTGCAATCAACATGGTTTACCCCAGCAGTAACTAATTGCAAGCACTTACTTGAGGCTGGATCCAGCCTATAGTTGCAAACTATTCTGGAATGTCTGGGAAATTTCCAGATTATTGTGGAATCTCCTGAACTCCTGAGAGAAGGCTGCAGGGGGCACCCATTCCACTGCATCAGGAAGTCAGAACAGGTGTAAGGGGGAGAGGGCATCTACAGCCCAGATACCCCTCTCCCTTCCAGCACCGCCCACTGGCAGCCACTGTCACAATCGTTGCCTGTGTCCAGTGTAAACACCTTTACAAAAGGAAATGAGCAATAACCATACTTTTAAAATATTGTTTATTCCATCATCATAATACATATAGGGGCTGATTCAGAGATACGATTTTCATGCAACTTAGGAGCATATATTTAGGATCTTAGAAAATTTGCATAACTGCGCATGCGAAGTAATAGTGCAACGCCGTCTACGTAGAGTTTAGGAGCGTAAATTCGCTAAGAGCGTAAGTTTGAATCGATCGCAAGCACTTAAGATCTTAAGTGCTGCGAAAGTTTAAGATCTTAAGGATTTGCATGAAAATGGG
>WWET01000894.1:423722-463539 GCA_011038615.1 Limnodynastes dumerilii | reverse complement strand
ATTTTTTTTATATCTCTTTGAATTCTTTCATGTGTCTCCAGCTCCTAGTAATTCCCAAGTGATATGTCTCCAGCTCCTAGTAATTTCCCATTCATTTCTCTCCAACTCCCAGTAATTCTCCATTCATATGTCTTTAGCTCCCAGTAATTCCCCATGTCTCCAGCTCCCAGTAATTCCTCATTCATTTATTATTATCCACAGCACATTACAGAGAACATTAGACATTAATTTAGTCAGCAACTGATTAACCTACCAGCATGTTTTTGGCATGTGGGAGGAAACCGGAGCACCTGGAGGAAACCCACGCAGACACAGGGAAAACAAAACTCCACACAGATAAGGCCTAGTACGGATGTCTCCAGCTCCCAGTAATCAACCATTCATATGTCTCCAACTCCTACTGATTTCCCATTCATGTGTCTCCAGCTCCCAGTAATTCCCTATTCATATATCTCCAGCTCCCAGTAATTTCTCATTCATAAGTCTCCAGCCTCCCCAGTATATACTGTATGTACCTTTGATGTCTTCTGTCTGCTGCTCTCCTCTGTGGCTTGCACTCTCTTTTTCAATGTGACATTGGCGTGACCTATTGTCACATCACACCATTTGTATAAAGTACAATATAAGTTGCTGCAGCAGTTATACAGGACAGCTGAGAGAGGTTTGCTATCAGCTGCTCTGTGTAATTGCCACAGTGGCTTATAGCAGGAACCCCCTTTCAGCCACGATTGCCAGCAGCAGGGAATGGCCCAGGCCCTGCAGTAAACCCAGTGGTTCACTGGGTCCGCATAGTAATACAGGGTCGCAAACAATATGCGACCCCTGGGTGGTAAGTTTGACATGTCTGGGCTGCCAGGCTTTACATTCTAAACTGTGAATCAGGAAGTATTTAGGTGATATAATTGCTAAATTATAAATTTTATTTATGTTAACATTATTTTAGACAACAGCTCTGGAAACAAAATGTTTAGAATTTTAAGGTTCATGTGATTTACTTCCAGGAATTCTGTGGCATAGTTTTAACTTGAATCTACTGAACATTAAATCATTTTTATTGCAATCAGTTTTTAGAGTTTCAGCTATGAGACCCGAAGGTTTAATTAAAACTGAGGCCTGTTAAACTTCAAGATTGTACCTCTGACCTGTAAATGGAAGGTGAACTTATGGTCAGAGAACCAATAAGATTTTGTTGGGGAGTAACATCTTTATTATTGTTTACTACATCAATCTCTTTTATTCTAGGCGCTGAACCCTCCTAACCTCCTTTTATGTTCTCTTTCTTGTTCTTTTTCTGAAGGTTTTACTGCTTTGGCTTCCTGACATTTTGTGAGATGCAGGCAGGAGTTAGTTTTAAAGTGTACTTCATATAGAGAACTGATGCTCTGATTATATGGGATTTGAGTAAAATTTTTGAAGAATCATTTTAAGAAAGGCATCATTAACTATTCACTATTAATTCATAGTTAATGTTGTCAAGCAATGTAACAAAGCAATGTGAAGGGCAAGCCAGATGCTTCCTTGCAGTTAGAGAGGAATTAGCAGAAAGAGAAAATTAGTAATGCCACCTAATGGGTCATTAGTCATACGCAATATCTACAGAAGAACATACATTTATTAAAGCCTGTGGAAAGAAGAGCAACTAAAATGGTATGGATTACAAAGCATACCAAGAAACACTAGAGGAGCTAAACATGTACAGCTTGGATAAGAGAAGAGACAGAGGGATATAATAGCAGATCTCACATATATCAAGGGATGTGACCAGGTAGAGGAGATTGGCATTTTTCAAAGGAAGAGATGTAATAGAATGTGAGGTCATGCATATAAACTGGAAGGTAGTAGGTTTAAAGGAAATGTGTGGAAAAAGAACTTTACTGAAAGAGTAGTTGATCAGTAGAATGACTATCAGTCTGAGATGGTAGAGGCTAATACAGAAGAACAATGTTGTTATAAATATAAGGATAGATATTCTAAATCTTAAACTCAATGAATGATCAAATAGGGTCTAGATTCATAGGAACTGATTCACAGTTAAGAAGCTGCTGCTATTTCTGTGCGTATTTTTAAGAACAGATAAACTGGGCAGACGTAGTTCCATTATTTATGCAATCTACGTAGGTTATAAGAATGAAAATCCATTCAAGGTCTCAAAGAATAAGACCAGACAACGTCTTTGGTTTGAAAATATTTTTGATTTACTTTTCTCTGTTGCGGTTAAACCTTAGCAATTAATGAACAGCAGAAAACTTTACATATGGTTCTCAAGACAATTGTAGCTCAGTCCTTAGACTCATTGACAGAGCGTGTAGAAAAAGATGGAGTATATTGGCGCTTCAGATAGGGTAAAATATTCCCACAAAGATTTATTGTTATCAAAAGACAAATATATGCAATTTTTGCAATCGCTCGAACATATGGTAATTGCACTAATATGCAGGGGAGAGGATGTTACAATAAAAATAGGGTGTACATGAGCTCATGTATATACCAAAACCGTATATCAACAATAGGAGACACAATAGTAATGATCAAAGGATTCGGCTATTAAGTTGCCAAAAGAAAAGAAAAGTATATGTCACAACTTGCAACAGTAACTGTTAATGTCCTTAAAAGGTAGGCTGGTAGATGTTATAGTAGCTATTCCTTGTTCAGATAAACAGTTTGTATCAAGAGAGTGGCGTTACTGTACAGTCTGACTTAGTTTTATCTATATATTCTTCAGCTAAACCACTGAAAAGATAATTCATGTGACAAAATTAGTAGATTACTTTTAAAATGTTCCAATACCCCTTAGTCCAGACCCTTGGTCCTTTGGGTTACATATATATATATATATCTTCTCCTCACACTCTCCCTTGAGTGCAGCTACATCCTTTCAGCATGACTCTCCTTTCCTCCTTTCTGCCAAACACCTCCAATTCACTACCAGCTTTATATATTGTCCCTTCAACTTTATTTCACCACTTCAACCTCTCTCTTTTCTGCTACTACTACCCGATACCTCAGGACCAGTCTATCAGCTGTACTCCTTGCTCTCTCTCTCTGTCACTTTCCCGGCTTACTTCTCACTGCAGCTCTATGCCTTAATCTCTGTCACCTCTCCGGCACACTCTCACCAACATCTCTCCGTCTCCTCTGACACTGCACACTTCCAATTCACCCCTGACGCTGCTCTCCGGCTCCCCTCTCACAGACTCCTCACCGACATCGGCTCCACAGCCGCCCAGCACACCCTCCGGACCGTCTCCACCTCACTCCGCTGGCTCTCCGCTCCAACGAAAACACACCTCTGCCACCACAGCAATCTACTCCACACTCCTTGGCCACAGCACCCAGGGACACCGAATCTCCATTCCCTCAGAAAAGCGCCGCCAACACCACCTCAGGTAAGTCACAGTACACAGCTCACTTCAGCACCGATCTCCTTCAGCCTGTCACCACTCACTCCCCGCACCAACTGACACTTTCCAACTGCTTTTTCCTGCTCCTTCTTCCCTGGCCAGAACATTCTAGACACAGCTCATGCCACTGCCCGTGCGCTATCATTGACCTGTTGCCTAGCAACTCCTCCCATGCACCAGCCACCAAAGCCTGCCCAGTAACAGCCCTGAACCACCAATTAAAATGGGTTTTCCCAAGTTAAGAATTAAAGGGGTGCTACCATTATGGGGGTGCCAGATTCACAACTTTAAAGACTGCACATACGCAATCTACGTAACAAAACGATACGTAGATTGTGTAAAAGTCAGTTAAGAACAACAAAAACGAGGGCTTGTCAGGGCAGTTGCCAAGCGTATAATTAAGAACCCATTTGTTCTTATCTCCCTTCTTAACTGTGAATCAGGTCCATAATATCTAAAAAAAAAAATGGACAGACTGGATGGGCCATGTGGCTCTTATGTTCTTCTATGTTTCTATGTATCATCTTGCCTGAGTAGGTAGACTGTTATCACTAGTCTTATAAATGTAAGCATAATGGGCCACATCCAGATTTACTTATTATGTATGAAGTCTCTTGTGGAAGTCTGGATCCAGTCCAGTCCAAGTTCTCTAAAATCAATGCTTTTGTTGAAATTTCTAATTGTATTATTTAATGATTTGGAGGGTCATCAGGTCATTTGCTGTCAATGTTTTATGATCCAAAATTCTGGACTGGAAAGTCCGCCAGGGGACTAGGAACCGGGAACCAGATATACGTGCAAAGTCCATATGTTTGCAGCCCTACAGCTACGAATGTACAGACTTTGCTATTCTATATTCCACTTAGAGGAGATTAGTACATGCCCCATGATCTCCTCTATTTGTAATACTGGATTGTATGCAAAGGCTTAGCCAAGCCCTTGCGTTGCGATTTAAATACCGAATCCCACATAATGCGTACCTCATACAGACTCATACATCTGATGCAGAATTTCTTTTATTGTACCAGCGCAGTACATACAGACAGGCGATTTCCATACGTGAAGTACAGAAATCACCTGTCCTTACTAATTCTGCAACCAGCCCTAGATGAACAACTTGCTATAACGTATAATAAAAAAAATAGTAATATTGGGCCTGATTCAGACTAAAGAAGGAGCTTGAAATTAAGAGAGGAAGGTTACACCTGGGCAAAACCATGTTGATATCAGGGGGAGTTAAGGTAATTGTATTTTTTGTATGCAGGGATATATCTTGGAATTGCCTACAGCACACAGATACTGACCAGCTTTACTTTTGAACTGTTATTTAGACTTGGGCTAGGAAATGCCACCTCTCAACTCTAATACTGTTTGCAACAGATGAAATATGACTCGCCTGCAGTTAACATAGTTTAGCCCAGGAGTAACTTTCCTTTCTGATTTTCAAGCTCCTTCTTAAGTATGAATCAGGTCCTTAATTTCAAGCTCCTTCTTAAGTCTGAATCAGGTCCCATGACAGCTTCTGAAGTTATGCATATGAAATTGAAGTCAATTTATAGGTAAATGCAAACAGGTGCATGAAAGGCAGGGGTAATCTGCTAGCAACAGAAACAAAAGAAAGGAAAATGCCCCAGCAACACTGCCATTAACCAGAAATAGACTATACCGTTCTATCTGTAAAATAAAATGCAGAATTGTCCGTTACATATATTTGTGCAAATATATGATGTCACCAGCC
Source organism: Limnodynastes dumerilii (assembly GCA_011038615.1). Taxonomy (NCBI): domain Eukaryota; kingdom Metazoa; phylum Chordata; class Amphibia; order Anura; family Limnodynastidae; genus Limnodynastes; species Limnodynastes dumerilii. The sequence goes on along the minus strand of WWET01000894.1, from coordinate 458,400 downwards.
ACCGTCAAGGCCTTTCTGCATATGGTGGTCCTAACTCTAACAATGAGAGTCCCAGTGCTGGGTCATATATATGTGTTTTTAAATTGAGAGCCAAACTTACCTCAGGAGACTCCCCTTAAAGCCTCCAAAATAGCTGCTGTGGAACAACACCCCCTCTCAGCTTCTGCCACCAGACAAGCACAGAAAGAGTACACACACAAAATGGAAGTTGCTCAATCAATTTATAGGTAAATGCAAACAGGTGCATGAAAGGCAGGGGTAATCTGGTAGCAACAGAAACTTCTGATGTTAGCCATACCTCCCAATGGTACCGATTTCAGCGGGACAGTCCCGCTTTTGGGAGACTGTCCTGCTCACTTGACACCTTGTCCTGACAGAAGAGACTCTCGGGACAAAGGTTTTTTTTGTGAATTTAGCCCGTGCGGTGCTGTTGTATATGCAGCTGGGCTTTTTTTTAATAAGAACCTTAGTTGCGCTCTTTGCTTCCTTCCTCTGCGGCGCTCCCGCGCTTTCTGTCCCTCTCCCAGCGGTCATGTGTCTATATAAGCAGTATCGGTAATAGCCCTGCTCTTATGGCTCTTATGGATGCTGGACAAGAGGGGCATAAATATGGATGCTGGACAAGAGGGGCATAAATATGGATGCTGGACAAGACGGGCAGAAATACAGAGGCTGGACAAGAGGAGCAGAAATATGGAGGCTACACAAGAGGGGCAGAAATATGGATGCTGGACAAGAGGGGCAGAAATATGGAGGCTACACAAGAGGGGCATAAATATGGAGGCTGCACAAGAGGGGCATAAATATGGAGGCTGCACAAGAAGGGCAGAAATATGGAGGCTGCACAAGAGGGGCAGAAATATGGAGGCTGCACAAGAGGGGCAGAAATATGGAGGCTGGACAAGAGGGGCAGAAATATGGATGCTGGACAAGAGGGGCAGAAATATGGAGGCAGGTCAATAAAACAGGGGCAGAAATATGGAGGATGGACATAGAAACAGGGGCTGAAATATGGAGGATGGACAAGAGGGGCAGAAATATGGAAGCTGCATAAGAGGGGCAGAAATATGGAGGATGGACAAGAGGGGCAGCAATATGGTGACTGGACAACAGGGGCAGAAATATGGAGGTTGGACATGGAAACATGGGCAGACAATATAGAGACTGGACATAGCAACATGGACCGACAATATGGAGACTGGACATAATAACAGGGTCAGATATATGGAGGCTGGACATAGAAATGGACAGATATATGAAGGCTGGACAAGTAAAAAGGGGCAGGCAATATGGAGGCTTGACATATAGTAAGGATATAATAAGGAGGACACTTAGGGCAAGCTTCCCTTATGTTTAGAAGTGCCAGTAACCATTTAGTATGCCTATATGTGATTCATATATATGTGTATGATATAAGATTGGAGCATAATATTTCGCCATTACGATTGATTGATACTTATTGTTAAGATTTTAATGCTCCATTAAAGTTTATGTTTTTACTGCAACTGGCTTTTTCCTATTACTAAGTGTGCACCGTTATAAGCTCTACTGACCATCTTGGTTCCACAGATGAGCCACTATGTGTTAATTTGTCAACAGTACCCACCGACTGCACCCGCTGAAGTCACCATAGGTGCTCTACACACTAAATATTATTTTCTTCTTGCATCATCAGCTCCTACCAATCTAATTGGACAGGACTTGTATAAGATGGGTTGTGTAATTTATTGTACTCCTGATGGTTTCTTCTTGGACATCCCAGGATGCCATGCTTAGGAGGTGCAGGACTTTTTAGAGACTCCACATAATCGTACTTTCTACTGATTTAGTACAGTTTCCAACACAGGTAGAGGTAATGCTATTGTATTTTCCTGTAACCTCTACTTATTTCACTGGTATAGATATGTGTTCTGCTTTATATTCTATTCCTCTGCATTCTGACTCTCAGTACCTTTTTGCCTTCACATTTAAAGGGGCACATGACACCTATTACTCCAAGTTTTTGTGGACAGCCCTAGCCTCTTCTCACAAACTTTGCATGATTGATAACAATCTTTTCAGCCCAGCAATGGGTCGGTCCTGTTACAGTATGTTGATTATTTGTTGTTATGCTTGAAAACATTTGAAGCATCTCTGTCTGATACTAAAGAACTGTTGTTTCATCTCATACAAACTGGATACACAGTATCTAAAGAATAGTTGCAGCCATGTCACACTAAAATCAAGTACTTAGGGCACTGCTTTACCGAAGTGTTACGACATTTGAACGAGGACCGCACTGCCGCATAACCAACTGCAAATCCATTCATTTATAGGGCCATGCGGATATTATAGGAACTGGATCCCTGGGTTCTCCATTTTAGTGCTGCCACTATAAGAGATACTTTTAGCTTCTAAGTCTAACTGTGTGATACACTTAGAGGAGTCAGAGCGATCCTTTGTAAATCTAAATAAAAAGATAATGTCAACCCCAGCCCTTGGAATACCAGATTACAGCAAACCTTTTAATTTTTACTGTACTGAAGCAGTGAGAGTCCCTGCACCGATGGCTGTCATTACGAAGTAGAGACAGCTGAAAGTTGCTTTTCGTCTGTCTCTATTTCGAATGACAGCCATTTTAGATTTTTTTTTTATGAATGTGTGAGTGTGCAATTGGCATTCATTTTCGGAAGCACTGCCACCAAACCACTGGAGAGGTGAGTAACCGGAGAGGTGGGGACTTATACACTTAGGGGGAGGGTTAGGGTTAGGCTCTGGGGAAGGGAGGGTTAGGGCCATGGAAGGTGGGGTTAGGGTCAGGCTGTGGGGAAGGGAGACTTAGGGTTAGGCGGTGGGGAATGGAGGGTTGGGGTTAGAGTAATAAAAGGAGAGGGTTGGGGTAAGGATTAGGGAGTGGGTTGGAGATAGAATACTGACTTACCTTTCGGAGCACCACGTTCGGTGCTCCAAGGATCGATTGCTATGCCTCTTCTAGGCATAAGCAATCATTTGCGCAGCCAGTTCAGAACTGGCTTGGAGAGAATGGCTCTATCAAAATAGGGCCATTTGCAATGGTGACCCACATTTTTACTGAAGCTGTTGTTGTGTGGCAGGGGTATTAACACAAAAACATGGAGAAGCTAACAGAGGGCTTACTATAGTGCCCAATTGGACACTGTAGCTAAATCACTCCCAACATGTCTCAATGCAATGGTGTTTGGCGCTCTTCTTCTTAAGTGAGGATGTGGTACTAGGCCATGATTTGGCAGTTCATTTGCCACACATTGCGTCTCTGCCCTACTTAACTCTGCTCAGACTAAGCATGTCTCTTCCGCACGGGAATTAGAACTAATGGCACCAGAGAACATAATGATCAAAAGGTGTAATACACTAAATCCAACCACATATTTACCGTATGTGCCGCGGGATGCACACAAAGTGGACGGAGTGGACAAGACTCTTGAAATTACAGAATTTAGCAGACAAGCAGACAATCATGATTGTGCGGGCTATCTAAATCAAACCTTCACCGCAAGGCCTGACATACATGACATCCACAGTACAGATGTGACCTTTTACACGGATCGGAGTTGACATAGACAGGCTGACATAGGTGAATTAAGTACTGGCTATGCAATTGTAGACGATGAATTTATTTTAGAAGCTGAACCTCTTCAACCACCTCACTCAGCACAAATAGCAGAACTTGTGACTTTGAAGAGGGCATGTGAGCTGGCAGAGGGAAACACAGATTTCAGGTATGCTTTCAAAGTGGTACATGACTTTGGAGTTCTGTGCTGACTTAGAAACTTTATGATAGTAGCTGGGTCACCAGTAGCGCATTCCAAACACATAAAAGGACACTTAACGGCCATACAACTGCCCACACAGGTTGCAGTTATCAAATATAACCCATATATACGAGACAGATAAAGTTTAACTACGAAACCTGAGAGCAGATGAAGCTGCTAAGAGAGTAGCAGTGTCATCAAATGATCCGGAAATATAAATGGTTATGGTAGTTCAGGCTCTTATCATGCAGAGATTAATGCTAAATTTGTGTTCCCCACAGGAAAATGCTGTCTGGAAGGTGAAAAGAAGAGAACAAGAGCCCACAGGGTTCTGGAAAGATGGACAGGGGAAGCCAGTGGCTCCCTGCCCTACCTGAAGCAACACACGGTTTGACTCATTTAGGGAACTAGCTGAAGCAGCACACGGTTTGACTCATTTAGAGAAGGAAGGTATGAGTAGACTGATAAGATCTTATTGGTGTGCACAAGGATTTTCTGGAATGGTAAATAGGAAAGTTAGATCATGTCTTAAATGCATAAAGAAAAATGTTGGAAAGACCCTTCCAGTGCAACAATCTCATATTCTGCCAACCAGTGGTCGAAGTGGAAATTTAGAAATGGCAGTATGGACATTTGGAAGTGGCGGTATGAAAATATAGAAATAATATAACTGAATGGGGATTTATAGCTTTTCATTGAAATCAGCGGGAAAAGTGATGGTATGGCATAATCCCATACACCCCCTCACTATGAGCCCTGTCGCCAAGAGAAGGTTCTTTCCAGGTAACGCAAATCAATTTTATACAGCTACCACCCTGCAGAAATTTGAAGTACGTTAGTATGTGTTGAATTATTTTTACACTGGGTTGAAGCTTATTCAGCTGCAAGTAAAACTGCTTTTAGAGCCAACAAGTTAGTACAGGAGTTTGTTTGTAGATTTGGCATCCAAAAGTGATTGAAAGTGACCAAGGTAGCCACTTTACTGGAGATGTGTTTAAGAGCATGTGCTAAATTATGGGAATTACAAGTAAATTACATACCCCTTTATCACCCACAGGTCAGTAGGAAAGTAGAAAGGTTAAATGGCACTATAAAGAACAAACTCAGTAATGTCTAAAAACCAGATCTCTACTTAATTTGTCACCATATGAGATTCTGTTCAAGCTTCAACCCATTTCATGATAGATCCTCAGGAAGATTGGAAATGCAATAACGAAGTGACTGTCTGTTATCTCATAGAAATATGAAAATAACTTAAGAAACAGCAGAAAAGCTTAAAGCTAATAGCACCGGATATGTCACAAATTGTCATGACACTGAACCCGGTGAATTTGGGCCGTATGTTTTCAGAAAAGTGCTACTGCGCATGTGCAGTAATTTGGTAACTTAATCTACGTTACTTCTTGCAACGTAGATTGCGTATACGCAGTCTTTAAGTAGGGTTTGGTGAGCTAAATGAGCTAAGTGTAAAATATGTTCATGTAGTGCTAAGATGTAGGAGAAAGAAAACTGAGTTGGTTATGACTGTGGCTGAGTACACAGGAATAAACAATGAGATTATGTTTTATGATTATTTATTTGTTGAAAATTCAAAAGCGATAGTTATGCATGCTGTCAAAGGGTGGTCTGTCAAAGTAAAAAAAAATATATAACACAAGAAATACATATTACAAGACAAATTTAGTATAAGCTGTGTGTGGGTAAGAACAAAAAACGTCTAATAGCATGTATTCACAGTCTTTTTCATCTTATGATTTTGCTTGATAATATATAGGTTTTTATTCATATTTCCATGTGGGTGGGATGTATGTTTAATAAATAAAACATGTTTGATGTCTCTTAAGGATAATTTTATATAGTTTATATAGTTTTATTCACAAGAAGTTTCAATCAGTTATAATCCGAGATCATCGTCACAATGTTCATGCTTAGTTAGGATAATTGACCATGCTAGATAGGCAAGGACCACCTGTATATGATGCTGATTGACATTTGAACCTGGGACAATAGAACTACAAAAATCCAATAAAGACCAAAGAATTTAAGATGACCAGAGGAATCCACCTCTTGTCATTCACCGGTCTGAAAACGAACCACGCCAGACCAGAGGCGTGGAGTCTAACCCCAAGCCAGGTATTCACTAAAGGTCTAACGGAAAGAAAGAAAAAGGGGTTGGATATATATAGGAACAAAAATGACAGTTATATACATACATGGGCACACAGAAATGTCAATAATTAGGATGCAATGTGTAATGCATGATTGTAGTTAGGATGTTGTTTCTATTATTCAAAAAAGTAGTCATTACTGTATGGCAATAATCATGATGTAGTCTGTATTGTATGATGGTAAGGAAGATGTCTGCAGGATACTTTCTGGATCACCATAACTGTGATATAATAGTATAATACATGCTAGTCACACTGAGCTGTTGAAGCAGTCTGTGGGTGCAGCTGATGACACACAGTATATTTGCAAGATACAGTATTACAACTATTTTCTGGCCATGATCCTTTGACCAAATCCTTTCTGTATGTAGTGGTACCCCATCAAAATATTCCTCTGGTTCATGCCCCAGTCCAGTTCTATGCAACTATGTGACCTCAATAAACAGGGAGAACAAGAAGGTGGCCATAAAGCGCCCAAAGGCAGTACAGCTGCCTATACAATGAATCAGGGCTTGACGCGAGGAGGTTTAAATCTCCATTCACTCTGTTGTTTCTATATTTTCATACCGCCACTTTTAAATTTCCACTTCGACCACTGCATTGAATCACCAATGAGATAAAGTTAACCCTAAGTACGGGCTGTTACTTATCGTCCACTACTGTAAGCTTGCTTCTCAGGCTAAAATTTTTCAGGCAGCCCCTGATCCTGGTGATTCCTAGCTTGATACAAAATTTGTCTCTCATGGCTAGGACACTAACATTTTTTTAATGCTCACAAGAATAGACCTTGACTGACACACACTCCCACAACTATACATAACTGTCACACACACAAATATACATAACTACTGTCACAAATACACATAACTATTGTCACACACACACACACACACACACACACACACACAAATACACATAACTATCTATCCAAAAAAATACATTAATATTCTCTTGATTCTCGTATCCTTGTATCCCTTCTCTATCCCAGCACCCAGCACCCTCTCTCTGCATTCCCTCTAATCTCCCTCATCCCCATCTGTCTAGCTCTCTAATTGTCACTGATTGACATTTCTGATCTGCCTAGGAACAGCATAGTATAGCTGCTCATAGGTGGATCATAGACATCAATCAGTGACAATCCTGCTATTGCACGCCACAACCCCTGCAGTATAGTGCCGGCTGCCACTACTATTTACAAATAATAAACATTTTTTTAAAAAAAGGATAAATTGAATTTTTTTTTAAAAATCAGCATCAGTGCAGGTCCGTGATGGGCATTCCCCCGGTGGCACTGCATATATACACAAACAATGCACACTAGATAAATACACATAGTGCATCCTATATACATCCAAACACATTACACTCCAAACACACACAAACACACAGTACACTCCATACACACACACACACACACACACACACACACACACACACACACACACACAGTGTACTCCAAACACACAAACACAGTACACTCCATAAACACACATGCACACACAGTGCACTCCAAACACACACACAATGCACTACATACACACACACACACACACACACAAAACACCCCATACACACACATACACTCACATGCACAGTACATTCCATACATACACACACAGTGCAACCCAGATACACACACACACACACACACACTTGTACCAGTTCACAGACACCCTTGCGATTGGCTGCCTGTTGCTCTGTAGCAACACTTGGGACCACCCTCTTTCAACTGTTAGACGATCTCTCCTTACCTCTCTCCTGGCTGCAGCCTGCAGGTGCCCATTGTTCTTTAGCTGCTCTGTCTCCCTCATTAGCTCAATTCAGATCCTGTACTGCGGAGGCCTCTCAGGGGAAGTATTACTCAGAGGCCTCTGCAGTACAGGACCTGCACTGAGCCAATGACCAGGACGCAGCAGCTCTGACATGTGCTGTCCTGATGAGGCGGCCTCAAGTGACTGAGTCGGATAATTACAGGAGGAAACAGGAAGTGCCGCCCGCCCCCTCTCCTCTCTGCTCCTCTGCGCAGCGCTTTTATTAAAGAGTTACAGCGCAGCGCAGGTGCTATTGACTATTGTGAGTTTAGTAGGACTCATGCCCTAAGGCTCCAATTGCGCCCACATCAGCTGGGCGCCATCGGAACCTGGGACATGAGCTGTACAAAACCCACGTTAGTTATGCCTCTGCTGGCAGTCCACCCCTGACCAGGATCTTACTCAAATTTATGTATAATATAAATACCATGCACTGTTCCAGTCTAGATTTAAATGATCATTTATTATTTTGGTCAAATGAATACAAGCAGTGGTGGAAGTACCGGAGGCAATGGAAGCACGGAGGGGGGACACTTCCATTGTCCTCCTCTGCAGTGATCTGTCCTGCATTTACCTTCTGAAGGCTCTGGTAACTGGCTCAAGCCAATAACATAACTATTACTGGCTGTGGGCTCTGTTAAAAGGATTTTGCTTACCTTTTCCCAGGAATGCATTGCATGACGGCATGATGTCACGTCAGTGCCGGACCCCCTGCCCCCTTGCCTCCAGGTGCCTGGGAGGAACTTACATCACTAAATACAAGCATACATAAAATAATCACAAACAGGGTTTACAACAGGCTAATACTAGAATATAACCTTTAACACATTTTACAGTTTTGCACACAAAAATTAGTGTTTAAAATAAAAAAACACATATTTTTTATTGCTTCCATCATATATAGTATTTTTCTGGATTAGTTTTGTTTTTCACAGGACTGTTGATACAGGTGCAAAATTGTTCTTTATATCTTAAATTGAGTTGAACATGTGCACAAATAGCATGAAAGGCCAGAACACATTATATCCATTCTGCTATTACAGATTGTGGGTCAACAATATTCTTTTTTGATTGCTAATGTTTTATTATCTTGTAGTATACATTGGAATAATAATGGTAATTTATGCAGATATTTTGCATGCATAACAAATAATGAGAAACACCTGCAGAATATCCCCTTTTCTCTGAGTTTAGCAACTAATTATATTTTAAATAATGGCTACCATTGAACACAATTATCCAAATCACTTTAAGTAATGGAATCTTTTTTAAGGTGTTTCTGAAATTTTAACACAGTTTTTAACTACTCTTCTATTCCAATGTGCAAATTAAAACAACACAAAGACTAACAACTACATATTATGAATAAATATGAAGTTGTGATAAAGCAGGACATGTTTTATTTATACAGTGTCTGGATCCATGAAACGTTATGCCTTATTTGACTTAAATATTATGTATAATTTTTTCCTGGTCACATTCAAAGGTGCTTTGTATAATGTCTTACTAATTATGGTTCTATGTGTTTTTATACATGTATAAAAATAATTTAAAATACATTCTAAATAATGCACATATATTGACTTAAAATCATGAATAAGCAATGTGTATGTTTTTTGTTATGTTTTTTGTTTTGTTTTGTTTGTCACAGGATTACCGTTTACCTTGTCAATTGTTGGCACTTGTATATAGACTGTATAGACAACTTATTTAAGCTTAGGCTGTTGTTTGCAAAGTTTACTTTTTTATTCTTCTGTATATGATGACTCTTCTTTTATGCAAAACGTTGCATTAATTTATATAGCAATAATATCGGGCCAGATTAAGACCTCCGAGCGTTTACTATATTCAAAGAGGTCTATCAGTCCGCATGGAAGAGGGGAGTGAACTCCCTGTTATTCCCCTCTCATGTTTCAGACTTTAGACAAAATCCACTGCCATATACCTGCCTTAAGTGTCCCATGCAGATCAGCGATCTGTACAACCGATGATCTGCATGGAACACTTGAATCCAGCCCACACTGTAAAATTTGCATGCCCCCCATTCCCACCAATCTTACGCAGTTTAGGAGGGGATTCCTCGGACGCATGGAGATCCTTTGTGGAATATCTGGCATGCGCATGACCAGATATTCACCTGACTTGCGCAAACAGCGTTCGGAAGTCTTACTTTATTAACTCTGAATCCAGCCCATCTTTCCTTTTTGGAGATTTTGGAACAGAGAAACAGTTCAGAAGTTAATTTGTGAATATGTGTTACTGAAATAAACAGACATTAATAATAATTTTAACCTGGCATATTTATTCTAGTGTTTTTCAGGTCAAATTTGTTTTTGTAAATTATTTCAATAAATAATTTATAATTTAATAATCTAATAAAAATAATAATAATAATAATAATAATTTATATTAAATAATCAGAAAAGTATACTAAAACTTTTTTTGTGGTCAGTGCAGATGCATGTATACATATAGGGTCCTAAATGGAAGCCGTGAGCCACAGGGTTAATACAGGAATTCCCCTGTACTACCACCTCACATGCAGTAAATGTAAACCTCAGAAAAACAGGATGTGAAGATCCTGTTGTTCTGTGCATGTTTAAAGCGTTGGTGTTCACATTAGTCAAGAATATCAATACCTGATACTACATGTCTCTATATATCTTAGAACGCTCAAACTGCTGGATTTACTAATTAATTTACAATTTGGTAACACTATGTTGCATTGCAGGGAGAACAAAATTAAAATGTACAGTCAAATTTAAAACTTGGATGAATGCAGTATATAAATAATGTTTTCCAGGATTTGCAAACACAAATTTAAATTTCAGAGTGCAAATGAGGCCTAGTTAAATCCTCGCATTTTAATACCTATTTCCCATCTAAGCTTTGCACTGCCCTCTAAATACTTTCTTTTGACCCAAATTCCCTCTGGCATATTAATGGCCTTTAATTATCCTTAGGAGACCTGCTTAGACTGCAAACTGAAGCACTGGAACAAACTGAGCTGTAGACACTCTATAGCCACCTTATCTATTCAAGGGCTGGGCAGTTGTGGAACAGACGCTTGTACATGCCACCTGTTGTGTTTATGCACAGTACAGCCACATGCTCAGTCATTCTGCACGTTTACGAATCAAGTGGGAGTTGCTGACAACCTTTAGTGGGTACTTCAATCAAGTGCCGATACAGGTGAATGCAGAAGCGCCAGTGGGAGTAAGAGACAGAGCAGCAGCGGAGCAAAGGGAGCAGATCCCCAGAGAAATACAGCAGGTAGGACAGCAGGCTACACAGGAGGGTGGGACCCTGGAGGGGGAAACCTTTGTTTGACCACATCCTTCCAGTTAGTAGCACAGTAGACCAGGCCTGGGCTGGGCCTGCAGAAACTTTTCCCCACTGACACCAATTAGTATTGGGGGACCACAGATGAAAGAGAAGGTGGGGGATAATTCTCACTGCCCCAGCAAGGTTTGTTGTGGACACTGGACCCAATAATGACATAGGGAACTAGGCCCTATTATGTAGTAACGGCACTAGGCTTTGTAGTACAGGATATTGGTCCCTATAAAGTTTAGGACACTAAGTGATACATAGCATTAGGCTCTGCAGTAAATAAGGGCAGTAGGCCCTGGTTAGGTACAGGCTGTAGGTCCTGTTGGTAAATTGGAGGCTAGGCTCATGGTGGTAGGTGGGCACTAGGTCCATGGTAGGTGGTAGGAGGGCACTAGGCCTGGAGCTGAAGGTGCCAGGCCCTATATTTGGCCATTATTGGGTACAAGGCCTTGGTGGTGGAGAGAGGGCAGTGTAAGGAGGTCATGTGATGGAGGAGAAGGAGGGGTTCTTTGGAGGCATGCTGTGTTTCCTTGCAGATTATTTGAGTGTTGCATCTGGAACCAGGAAAGGAACAGCACGTCTTGTTCCAAGGTTCTCCAGGATCGAGAAGGAACTTTGGGATGAGGTGGGTCTGTTTATGTTGTAGGACAACAGGATACCATGCAATGCAGTAATGCAGGCAGTTTCTGGAGCCCAATTACCCGGGCTGCCTACTTTCAATGCTTTCCTTCGGGGGTAATCGCACCCAATGATCTTCAGTGTTACCGGGAGAACTGCCCGAATTTCAGGAGTCTCCCACAGAGTCAGCAACCCTGCAATTACCCATCCCTTATTTTTCAAGCACCCTGCAATTAGCCATCCCTTATTTTTCAAGCACCATCATTAATCCTACTATTACAATGAGGCTGATCCAGGGGAGCATGCAAATCATCACACAGCCCACGTCTTGAACATGTGCTTACAAATTATAAGTGGACTGCATGCAATCCAAATGCATACGCAACAGCAACTCTAAATGGATAAAAAAAAGTTGGAACACTGCATGTGTGATGATGGGTCAAGTCCCAATGCTTGCATACACATTACTTTCAATTGCACTATGGTATTGAATCGCTTTCATTTTCTTCAACTCCTCATTGTTTCTTGAAGACACTGCTTTAGTCATTTTAATACTTTTGTCTATGGGAGTGCACACTGGTTTTGAGTCTAATATCCCATATCTAGTAATTATTGCTTCAATGTACTTTTGCAGGACAATTGTTACTGTTCCAGATATTAAATCTTGTACAATTCTCATGCTAAAAGATTATATACAGGCCCAAGATTTTTTTATTTCTTACCAAAGATCAATTTATTTTTGTTGCTTTTTCTGTCACTTGGCATGTCAACTCTTGTCCACATATAATATTGATTCAGAGCCGTTAGTTCTGTATCAATTGCAACTTTCCATTTATTCCAATCCTTGCTAGGCTTATGTCCTGTTTGTTCCTTGGCTCACAGAATGCAAGATTTGCATTTCCTCATAGTGGGCCATATGCAGAGTTTTCCGATTTGTGTTTCTGGGCATGCGCAGTAATTTTGTAACGCCATCTACGTTTCTTTTAGCAATGTAGATTGCATATTCGCGGTCTTTAAGACACAAATCAGAAAACTCCTGGCACATATGCAATGCGCCCGGAGCTCTGCATACGACCCAGTACCTCCTGGGTGGAACACTTTTGTTGCTGCTTGCAGAACTTCTGCTACCTATATAGACATCTGCAGTAACAGATTTATTTTTAAACAATAAATGCACAATTATAATTGGAAAAATCGTCGCTCAAGGAAATATGGCAATCCAAATGTAAATAAACAAATGTTCAGGTTAAATTCAGCCTATATTATGGGTTTGTAAAGCCCATTTACACCATGAAAACAAAAGAAAACTGATACTGGCTCTGTAACAACCAAACATATTAATGAATCTAAAAAATCACTGAGTGTCAGCAATATTCAAATTTTATTGTAGTTTAATAATCAAATAAAAAAAAAACAGATAAAAAGTTCTGGTACCAGAAAGACAACTAATATAAACATAAAATACATATCTCTCAGTCAAATCTAATTTCAACTGCACTCATATATTAGTCTTAACAATAATCACAACTATTTTATATATTATAAAAATAGCAAATAAATAGGCAAATCAAAAAGCAAAACAATATCAACAAAATGTATATGATGCCTGATGATATTAATCAAATATCTCTTTATGACCGATATAAACTAGGCACTGATATGTAGAGAGGGTCAATCAATAATCATAAGAAATAGTTATATTATGCAAATGTAAATATTAATCCTTGAGTTAATGGTCAAAAACAGATATTTTAGTGGCTCCTCGGCATAAGCCAGCCGTGAAGTATAGGTCAGATGGTAATGTTTCCAAATGTTAATTAGCCCGCAGACAGCAGCAGATACCCCCCATTCTGGTTAACAAAATACTGGCAAGAACTTGAGCTTGTTGGTAGAGAAGCTAAGAGATTTCCTGGTGATGGTAGTTAGCAGGCTACCACCTGCAGATGAAGGTTTCCACAATAACAATAGCAGAAACAAACAAACAATCTGTGCTGAAATGGTAATAAGACAGACAATTTAAATCAAGTTTAATATAATGATATAAAACTGGGTTGCTATAGTACAAAAAGGGGAGTTATTAAATCCACAATGATTGACAGAAAATGGATAGCAACAGTTGGACTCAAATTGTATATAAGTATATAACAATTAATGGAGAAGTCCAGATAACCATCCATTTTCTGTCAATCATTGTGGGTTTAATAACTCCTCTTTTTGTACTATAGCAACCCAGTTTTATATCATTATATTAAACTTGATTTAAATTGTCTGTCTTATTACCATTTCAGCACAGATTGTTTGTTTGTTTCTGCTATTGTTATTGTGGAAACCTTCATCTGCAGGTGGTAGCCTGCTAACTACCATCACCAGGAAATCTCTTAGCTTCTCTACCAACAAGCTCAAGTTCTTGCCAGTATTTTGTTAACCAGAATGGGGGGTATCTGCTGCTGTCTGCGGGCTAATTACCATTTGGAAACATTACCATCTGACCTATACTTCACGGCTGGCTTATGCCGAGGAGCCACTAAAAAACATGAAAAACCAACATACAAGTGTATCTATCTATCTATCTATCTATCTATCTATCTATCTATCTATCTATCTATCTATCTATCTATCTATCTATCTATCTATCTATCTATCTATCTCTATGTTATGTTGTCTAGTTTCTAAATAAATTAAGTTTGTACACTGGGATATTGCCCAGAGACCTATCACGAGTCCTGTCTGTACATTTATAATTGTTTATATACAAGTCATCCCTGCACAGAAAATAATTTAACATCTCTAAATTTCTTAAAATAAATCAGAAATCAGACACAAGTTTCCAATTGACACAAATAAATTCATAAATTTAAGTGGATTAATTTGTCAGTCATATCTCGATCTTCTAAAAGTTGCTTGCAAAATGATACTTTATTTAAGTTAAATAATATATATATATATTTAAATAAAATAAAGCACGGGAAACTCATAAATCATTAAACAGGAATAAAGGTAATGGTATAGTATGTTGTGTAATTAGTTTCACTTATTTGATTTAATTTTTAACTCAACATTTTACCACTAAAGTACATTGATGCATTTTCAGAATGTATCTTATCATCTTTAGTACTTACTGCAGGGCTTGAGCAGGTGTACAAAACAAACTGTAGTTCCAGTGTCCCATTTGTCCTAAGGGATGTATGTCTAGTAATGTGTCACCACGAATGTTACTTATATTTTATATTATTTAAGAGTTTTCTTCAGTGAGAAAAAAAAATGAAAAAATAAAATAAAAATTGCAATGTTTACCAGAGTGCATTCAACTCTAAATATGCCCCCAATGTGTCTCTATATAGATGTATATATATAATAGAAATTATTTTATGAAATTGCCTAGAATTGTTGAGACAAAACTCAAATGACATTTTTTCACTTGCCATGGACTAATAATGTAGAAATTAGACCATGTATTCTGCCAGCAGGTTTACCACTAGGTGGCAGCACTCTATTGATTTATAATGGAGCTAAACTATTTAGTTTGAAGATTTGTGTCTAAGCATTAGACTTATGAAAGCATATTGCACAGCAGAATTTACTGTTGTGATACCAGGCTGAATTCAGACCTAAGTAAGTGCCTAAGACCTAAGTAAGTATATATCTTTGAATTGCTTACTGCACACAGATACTGACCAGCTTTACTATCACACTGTTATTTAGACTTGAGATAGGAAACATCGGAGCTGATTTAGAGTTACACTTCCACCTTTTTTTAGGTGCAAGTGTAGATCTGAGCAATACCATGCTGAATTGCAAGGGGAGGCAGCTTTATATTGTAAAACCAGAAATAAAAGGAGGTGAAGTTTCTCAGCTCAACTCTATTTTATAGAATAAACATAAAACTATGCAGTATTTTAGTTTTATGTGTAAAAGTAATGTATTTTTCCCTTCATGCAAATTTTTTAAAATTAATTAACACCCCTTACTTTGAAAAATGGTTTAGCTGAGCTGTACACTTCCACCTAAAAAAGGTGTGAGTGCATCTCTGAATCAGCCCCATCATCTCTCAACTCTAATACTGTTTTCAACAGATGATATGACTCCCCTGCCATCAACATGGTTTAGCCCAGGAGTAACTAATTTCAAGCAATTACTTGAGTCTGGATCCAGCTCACCAGCTCTACAATCAGTTCTGCTAAATACAAATTGGAATTAGCAAAGTAGCAAAGAAGTATAACTTTGTATTACTTGATATTACTTGATATTTACTGTTGCAATGTGCAATGAAAATTAATTTTCAAGGGTCTGATCCAGTGTCAAAACAAAATGTTTTACAGTTAGCACATGCAGTATTGGAGCTAGCTCAAAAAAGAATTCACAAACTACCTTTTCCACCTGCATATGAATTTGTGTGCTGGAAGCAAATGTAAAGAAGTTTTCCACTATATTTTAAGGAGAATCTTGTTGTTTCTTCGTATACGACTGCAGATCAGTAATCAGGTTTCTCTTCACTGCCTCCAGAAATCCTACACCAGCCCAGGGCTATAGACCTGAGGCCCAGTTGTCAGACATTCACCAGTCTAAAAAAACCCAGGTACCATGGCCCTGATTTAGACTTAATAACTACAGTCAATTTATACACGCGGCATGCATAAATCTGGCTGTGGGAATGCACTGCACATGCGTGCAGCAGATGTTACACATTGTAACGCTTACTGTATGTAACTTGTACATAACTCCGTACGATTGGGGCATGACAACCCTACGCCAGCCGAATATATGCATTGTGGGCAGAGGGGGGCATTTAAATTGTACAGTATGGGCTGGGTTAGGCGCTTACGTATGATAAGGCGATACGTATGACCAGAGATACGCAGGGAAAAGTTAAGGTAGGGTTTTGAACACGTAAATCAGCTAAGTTTCTATGTTTCTATGTTTCTAAGTTACGTGCATGCGAGGGAAGTGCCAGGGGGAGAGTATTATAGTAGTGCGTAGCTTAGGTATACTTGTGAATGTCAAACTATCTTTAGTCTGAATCAGGCCCCATGTTCTTAAGTACGCTGCCTGCTCTGCATCCACCCTGTCCAGAACTGTGATTTTGCAGCTCTCAATAGAACATATAGAAAATGTGCATTCTTTTTCAACACGCAAATGGAAGCGTATAGGCAGAGGCTGTGAGGTGTATACTCGCAGCAGCCTATAGTAGTTTGCATGTTACAAATGTTTTTTTTAAAAGTCTCTATTCAAATTAGTGCTCCAAAGAAAAATGACAGTGTGTTACATAATGCCTGATTAGATTAGAGGACAACAATCTCAGCTTATTAGGATAAAAAAATAAATAAATCATGATCATGGATAAAAAACGACTGGGAAATAATCTAAACCCAACCCTTTCCCTAATCCTTACCATAACCCTCCCTTAGCCGCAGCCTAACCCCTAAGTCACCCTTCCCCGCAGCCTGATCTTAACTCTAACCCTCCTCTTCCATGGCCCTAACCCAAAGAGCCTAATCCTCCTCCAAACCCTAAAAGTCCCCGGTGAGGTTACTCACCTCTCCGATGGTGTCTGCAGCGGGCAACAGGTGCATCGAGTCCAGTGGGCAGCACTTTCAAAAATAAAAGGGTGAGTATGCCAATCGGCATACTCAGCCATTTTGAAGAAAAAAATAGAAAATGGCTGTCTTCTAAAAAGACTGCCCTCGTGCTGGAGATGCCCACTGATTTCACACTTACACCAGATTTAAAATTTAGGTGGAAAAGTTCATGTTGTTTCACCCGTGTTTACTACTGCGGACTCTGCGCTTGTTGATCTGGGTGTTCCATTATATTAAAATGAGACAGTGGCCGATTTAGTGCAGCAGCAGCATTGTCGTGTTCGTGCGTGTGCGCCGGAAAGGACGTCATTCTGGGAACCAGATTCCACTGTAACTATAGAAACTCGTAAACAAATAGTGAGAAATAAATAAATGAATGCGGATGACAGACAGCAAATAAATGCAATATACATGGATTAAAAGGGCTCTATGTCCTAAGAAGCAACGTAATGAATGGGTCTTGTGGCCTATAAAAGACATACCAACATTGCACCGTAACAGCATTGCGTCTCCATTACCACCTCTGCTGGGAGGCGGAATATGGTCAATAATACAATATCTTAATGAAGACAAATTACGTTTGGATTGGGCAAATTGTCTGCCCTCTATTGCTGCCATGATTGACAACCGGTGGAGGGCCATACGTTCTTTGAATTGTCGGCTGGTTTTGCCAATGTAATGCATGCCGCAAGGACATGTGATCTTGTATACAACATATTTTGTAGAGCAGGTCAGGCGATGTCGAATGGAATAATACTTGCCTGTATAAGGATAAACAAAAGAAGAACATTGTTCCATGTAACGACAAGTCGTATAATTGTACTGAAACGTTGGTACATTATACTCTATTTTGAACTTAGTGTCATTTATAATGATGTTCAAGCCTCTGAGTGCCACTGATTAGTTTTTGACTTTGTATGCTACTTCAAGCTCAGCGATCACTGGAGCATGTATATTTATTATAGGAGTGCCATCCGTTATTGACTTTTCATATTGGCTCTCTAATGTGAACCTGGATAGTGCACCCTTATGTCTTTTGATATTGGATCAACTTTCATAACTTCTTTTCTATCACAAATCACGGCAAGCGCTGCACTTACCTGACTAAGTGCCGGCTGTCTGCACTCCTCTACCGGCGGTCGCATGGCCTAGGCTCCCAGAGACTGGCACCAGCATAGCGACAGCCTCCTATACTAACCCTGCCTGCAGCGTGTCTGGCATCCTCATGTGTTTCTGGTCCCTATCGCCGTTCTCCTCCGGAGCATGGGCACCGCCATCTTGCCTTCAGACACATGACCTGAACCACCAATGAGTATTCACTGCTTCAGTCCTCCAGCCAATCAGTGCACAGGGCATGCTATTTAAACCCTGTGCACAAGGTGCCTGGTTCTCCTAATCCTGCAATCCTGACTCCTGATCCTGGTTATCCTGCAATCCTGACTCCTGATCCTGGATATCCTGCAATCCTGGTTCTGACTCCTGATCCAGTTGCCTGCACTCCAGTCCGGTCCAGTTGCCTGCACTCAAGTCCGGTCCAGTTGCCTGTACTCCAGTCCGGTCCAGTTGCCTGAACTCCAGTCCGGTCCAGTTGCCTGCACTCCAGTCCGGACCAGTAACCATGCAAACCAGCTCTGTTTGGTATTCTTCCTATCCAGCTCCACTTCAGCCCTAGGCAAGCAAGGCTGGGATTCATTGGCCTGTTCATTGGACTGTTCCCCTCATCTGTTCCAGCCCGGCACAGTCCGTTCCACTGAGACTGTCATTGCTTTACCCTCCGTCTTTTATGTCTGTTCATGAACCATCCCCATATTAAACCAGCTAGCTTCCTTTTCAAACCTGATCATCTGTTACTTCCCTCGGAACATAGGACAGGTCCCAAAAACCCTGTAGTTGTGACATTTTCACTTTTACCCGCATGGACTGACTGGTGTGGTGTCATATTTTGGATGACGATATAACATAGCTGAGGACCAGATGAGTTTGTCTCAGTTAGCAATACCTCTTGATGAAATCCTCTCCTTTTTGAAAGCGGAGGCTGTCGATATTTTATGCAAAGAAAAAATTAATTGAACAAGGGGGAGCTGACACCAATGAGGATATTTACAAAGAAATGATATGGTTGAAAAAGAAAGAAATTGATTTTCAATACCATGCTATCACCCTTTCGGACTACTACCGGGACAAACGAATCCCACGTGGGTTTCGGATTCGGAATGTCCCCGCAATAGGATGGCAATGTCCCGACTTTTGTCGGAGATGAATAGAAGTACTGAATAAGTGCTCCATGGATCTTATTTTGCTAGTCGTGGAACAATCTAAAAAAGAAGTATCTCGTTTTAAAGATAAAATTAATGAACTGGAAAGTACCAAATTACCGCAGTTAACTGCAGATGCCAACACAGACTGGATCACAGTCACAAAAATACAGTCACAGCTGGAAACCTACAAAGCTGCTTTCATTAAATATAAGTAAGAAAAATTATTAATCGTTAATCGTGATTATCACAATATGTGCGTGTACAAATAGCTGAATGGCATGGCTAATCCTAAGAAGAAAAGCTTCAGACATCCTTACCAGTCTCGCATCTTTGAGTCTTAGGGTTCCATGACATCACAAAGTGAAACAGAAAGTGAGACGGCTACTACATCCACAAATCAATCAACACAGAAGCCCCCTTTAGGGGTACACACTCGCTCAAATCTCGACCCAGGTATACGAAGAGGGGACTTATCTACACATCTACAACTTCACCTTCTGAACAAAGGCTTAAACTTTGTAACGACAACCCCTCATCAGGAATTTTATTGGTGAATAGAGACTTATAAATTACAAAGACAACTAAAACTGAAAGCATTTTTTTAGAACACTCACCATACATCTGAGATACCGACCTTTAGAAAAAAGACTGCTTTTGATCCTCCGACTAATAACATGGCTATTAAAAACTTTTAAAAAATTTTAGAGAAATGTACTGATAAAGTCAATACTACGAAAACAATCCCTAATTTGTCCAAAAATTTATTTAAAGCCCTACAAGACCGGAAGCAAGATAATAACTTGAATATTCATTCCGCCGATAAGGGTGGAGCAATCGTCCTCCAAGATCGCGAAGATTACCTAAAAGAAGCATATAAGCAGTTCGGACATTACCACATATCAACGTCTGTCTTGTGATCCTACTAGCCGCTTCAAAGAATCACTAGATGCAATCCTTACAGATGCTTTTGAAAGAGATTTGATTAAACAACATATGCTTGACTTCATGAAAAAAGATTTTCCAGTTACACCATGCTTCTATACACTGCTGAAAATACATAAAGACCCCCTCTGTCCCCCCGGCAGACGGATTATATCGGCACAAGACTCGCTATTCCAAAATGTATCTGTGTTTCTTGACCATCAATTACAGGCCTCGGTCCAACGAAAGACAATTCGGATTTCATCAATAAAATGAGTTACCTTCAAACCCTACCAACTCCTGGCTGATAACCATTGATGTATGTAGTTTGTACACTTGCATTCCACACTCTAAAGGCCTAAAAGCTGTGGAAAATTATCTAATTAAGGACACACAATATGATGGCATTGCTATACAACTCCTGATACAACTTTTAGAAAAGTGAATTTTTTCTTCAAAAGATAGGTTGCGCGATGGGGTGTAATGTGGCCCCATCCTTTGCGAACATTTTCATGTATGAATATGAAGAGCAGTTTCTGTATTGTGACACACATTTTCAAGAGGGTGCATTGATTTATGTGCGCTATATAGATGACATGTTTATTATTTGGCAGTCCAGTAAAGAGACATTCTCAAAACTAATATCTGAGCTTAACAATAACCTTTCTCCTATTAAGTTCACTTTTGAAATTGACAACCATAAAGTTCATTTCCTCAATGTCCTTGTTACTTTAGATGATGGTGTATTACAGAGCGACATTTACAGAAAACCAACAGATTGGAACAATATACTACAGGCAGCCTCATATCATCCTGCACCCTACAAATATGGACTTCTGTGTTCCCAACTTTTGCGGGTACGTAGAATTACAAGCGACCCGGTAAGAACTGAAATACAAATGCGCAATATGTGTGAAAAATTTAAAAAAAGACCTTAAAAAAGTTTTGAAAATGTACCGAGTATTCCACGCTCTAAATTTCTAACACCTAAACCAAAGAAGGTACAACAGAAAACACTACCTTTTGTACACAACATATTCTAATAAACATTCCATCATTAATAACACCGTGCAGAGATTCTGGCCACTTGTGCGAGATGATTTGAGCCTCATGTCATTGGCACATACTCGAATTATGCCCAGTTATAAATGGGGGAGGAATCTGAAAGATCAACTAGTCCGGACAGATGTTACCCTACAACAACAATACACTACCTATATGGGATTTTTTAGATGCCCAAATTGTACGACTTGTCGTTACATGGAACAATGTTCTTCTTTTGTTCATCCTTATACAGACAAGCATTATTTCATCCGACATCGCCTGACCTGCTCTACTAAATATGTTGCATACAAGATCACATGTCCTTGCGGCATGCATTACATCAGCAAAACTAGCAGACAATTCAAAGAACGGATGGCCTTCCACCGGTCGGCAATCAGGGCAGCAATAGAGGGCAAACCATCAGAACAGCCAGTGGGAAAACACTTTGCCCAATCCAAACATAATTTGTCTTCATTAAGATATTGTATTATTGACCATATTCCGCCACCCAGCAGAGGTGGTAATAAAGACGCAACGCTGTTATGGTGTGAAGCCCGCTGGATCTATGAACTTCGGACAATGTCCCCTATGGGGCTGAATGAAACATGTCATTTATCATGCTTCTTATAAATAACTGACACTAGAGTCAGTGTAAGTGACATTGTATGTCTTTTCTACTTGAGGATCGGCTATTACATGCTTGTTGTGTTTTCCAAAGATATGTTCTACTGTTTAATGTTGGTAGGTCTTTTATCGGCCGCAAGACCCATTCATTATGTTGCTTCTTAGGGTATAGAGCCCTTTTAATCCATGTATATTGCATTTATTTGCTATCTGTCATCCGCATTCATTTATATTTTATCACTATTTGTTTACGGGTTTCTATAGTTACGGTGGAATCTGGTTCCCAGAATGACGTCCTTTCCGGCTCACACGCACGAACACTTCCCGTGTGCGTGTCCAGACTCCACTCGGCGGTTTGATTGAGAGGGAGATGGTGGGTAAGTTATCACTGGTTTATATATATATCTTCACTGCATGATGTTGTATTAACCCTGATAAATAAATTGCACTGAAACGTTGGTACATTACATGCTATTTTGGACTTAGTGTTATTTATATTGATGTGCAAGCCTCTGAGTGCCACTGATTCGTTTTTGACTATATATATAGATATCCGTTATCCATATGAAAAGCGTGTTCATTTTCAGTAAGACCTATCCAAAGATCCAAAGATGCTTTATACGTCGTATGCAAAGCTGCATTTTTCTGCTACTCTGAATAGGATGGATGGATGCAAATGGGGCAGAGCTGCCCCCCTCTCCCCGCAGTCAGAGCCGTATTAGCTACTTAACCATTTAATTGAGTTTTTAAATGCCCACATTTGCAGCTTTTGAATAATAATAAAAAACATTTAAATATTTACATTTTTATTTCATTAAATGTAATTATAAACTATATTTTAACATGGGTCAAGTAAGTGTGTGACAGAAGTGCGGGCACTTTTTTCTGCTACTGTGAAAAACACCCCTTTTTTCATTTAAATATCGCAGAACGTCAAATTACACTCTCGCAGAGCAGACGGAAACGGACATAGACGTATGGGCAGCAGTGCGCCCATATTTCTGTGCTCGCTCCCGTTGTGAGCATGTGCAGTGCTCAAGCTTGATCTAATTTAGGGTTGGTATAGTGGTCCGTATCGTGTAGCCAATCTCGAATATATCTCAGCTGGCTAGCTTGACCATAAATTCGCAAGTGTGGGAAGTTAATTCCTCCCTTTGCCGGGCTCTGGTATTTTTTTTTTTTTAATACCTTGCAAGCGTTTCTGTTATGCAAAAACTCTAAAACAGGACCATTGAGAGTAACGGCGAAACAAATGTAGATCTGAGCAAAACCATGTCGCAATGTGAAGGGTGCAAATGAATATGAATGAATTTGCATATAGGGAATAAACTTGCACAAAGAAATCACATACTGCATAGTTAAATGCTTAATCTAATCTAGAGATGAGAAGGGAAACTTAACTTTTTACCAATTCTATTTTCACAGTTGAAAGTTTCCTTTTCTTGCAGTAAAACATAGCTTTGTCTAGTACTACACCTGCTCCCTGCACATAATTTGCCCTACCTCTGAAACTCTGGATCAGCCTTGATGTTTCCTCAGTCCTAGCTCTGGATCTTGTCTAAAACTTGCATACCAAAGAGCTGACCCGAAGCTGGAGGTACCAGCAATGAAAAGCCATGTTGAACTGCAGGGAAAAGTAAAACATTAACTGTTTAAACAGAATATAGTTGAGGTGAAGTTTTGTAGATTAATTTGTAGATTAAGCAAAATCTGTGAGAATTTTGTGTGGACACAAAAAGATAAAATGAATTTGGCTTTTTCACCAATGTGCTATGTCCAGGTGCATCCTTTGCACCTTTTTATGCTGTTACTCCTAATTTTGGATGAACCCTAGCATTATTAACAATTATTGACATTTCTTAATTCTTAATGGCAGTATAATAATAAACGTGTTGAGTATTTGTGTACTAATACAACATATTTCCCTGTATGGAAAATACTGTAAGTTAAAGTACATAACAATACAACATGATTTATGCTAGTGCATATTTCTCTGTTTTTCATTCTTGCCCATAACTCTGGATTAGCCCTAAAGTCTGTAAAACAAATCAATCAAACAATAAATTGTGAAAATAAGTACGACAGACTGGATTGAGAGAGAAACGAAATATAGTAAAAAAAAAAATTAGCTACAAAAATGTGAGCTTTGTTAGTCATCCTGCATTACTCTATTAGACCACATGAGGGAAGTATTGATTGTCTTTTTCATTAACAACTTTACACAAAGTGGAATGAGAGTTAATTACATTTTTTTATTCTGTTTATTCTATCACATTTAGCAAACAAAACCTTAGAAAAAGGGAGAATGTAGCCTAAAACCTGAACAGAAGAGCGTTTCTTCAATATGTAATGTCTAAGCATATCATAACTACAAGTAAAATGTGTTTTTGCATAAAATAAAATTAGCATAGTATATTTGTCTTTTTTATAGTATTCTCTTTGCTCGTCTTCATTTTATATCTGTTTCTGCCATAATATGCGAGATATCATAGCTGCAAACATGATTCAATTAAACAGATTTTCCGTTTTGAAGAAATTGAGTTGAAATGTATTTCAGAACTAATTCACTTTTAACTCTTTCTTTTCCTTGTACAGTCATGTAAGTTAGGCAGTTATTTAGATCTATATCTGTGTGCTATTCCCAAATAGTGAAACAGGACATTTATGGAACAATAAATATCTGGATGCAAGCAGGAAATGCATTAGTGTCATAAGTTACTCAAACGAAAAGCAAGTGTGTAGCATTTAAGTTAGGAGGAAAAGAATTTCTTACTATTATTATTTGTTAAGTATAATTCTTGAACTTGTGCATATTAAAAGGTAAATTTTTAATTGTTCCCATGGGTTTTTAATTGTTCCTATAATTAATTTTAAATATAATTATAAAATTAATTAAAAAAAATGTTGTCTAAAATTCTTACAATGTCCAGCACTATTTAATGAATAGTTTGAATCAAGGTATGTAGTAAAAGAGACACAGATATGCATATCACCATTTAAAATGTAAAAAAACAAAAACACTTTTATGTTAGATATTTTCAAATCATTTAGCTTAAATTGTTACCATCCTGGAAAAAAAAAAAAAGATTCTACTGCTCATTAAGCAAATACAAATACGGTGCAAAATAATGGTAACATTATATTGAAACATTGTTAAAACTTATTTGCATTATTTGTCTAGCATTCAAAAAGTTATGTTATCCAGCTACTAAAACATAAATTGTTTTTATAAAATATAAAAGCTATTTGTATTATTTGATGTTAAACTACTTGATTTAAATTGAATGAACAGGAATATACTTTGCTGAGAATCTATCTATCTATCTATCTATCTATCTATCTATCTATCTATCTATCTATCTATCTATCTATCTATCTATCTTTCTATCATACATTATTGATGTTAAAACTGTTGAAAAGTATCATTATGCATTATGTATTAGGATATTTTAGTAACATTTGATGTTTTATTTTGTAGTATTTCAAAATACAGAAAATAGCAAGAAAAAATGTTTAAAAATAGTGCAAATTATAAATCATATACCAGTATCTTGTAATCAGTAAAATGTATAATGCTATATTACAGATAAACATCACAAAACTGCCTTATTTTAAGTAATATACTTTTGTTAATTTTAGTTACTTGCTTACACTTCACATATAGTGCATTACAGTTAATATTTTATAACATATCAAAATGAAACTTTTTACTATTTTCTGCAATTCGCTAAGAAGATTAAACTAATTTTCACATACTGTTGCTTTGATGTTTTTTAAATGAGTTTTATATTTTTTTATGTGAAAGCCACAGTTATGGCTCCTATAATCTTGTAATGAAAACTAGGATACCCATGTGTCCTAAAATCAGTGCAGGTAATAAAATCACCATACTTCAAGCTTCATTTTAGTTCACAATTTACATATGGAAAAGTGTTAAACAAACCATTTTCCACATATCTCGCTATCTAAAGGGCAAAGTTACACACAAAAATGACAGGAAATTTACATCTCAGCAAAATCATGCTAAATTTTAAGAGTGGCAAAATATATATTTATTTTTACATGTAGGAAAAATACTTATTTCTTATTGTTCACAAACAATTTAGAGCTTGTTTGTTTTTTTAATAAATTTTAAGCAGTAATTTAGATTTAGGCTAAGAAATATCACTGCGGCATTCAAGAGGAGGGAAATTTAAACTGTGCAAAGAGAAGAGAACATTTTCTAGGTGAATTCCAGACACCAGTTTAAAATGAAACAGATTTTTTATTTTCTGCTCCTCCTTTTTGTGCAGTAATCAGTGTGTAACCTAAATGTGAAAAATAATAATAATGATAATAAGCCCCTACAGGAGGTGTTTAAATCATGAGAAAATGTATTCTTATAATCATGAGCAATATATTACAAACAATACCAATATTAGGATGGCTGTCTTGGAAAGAGAGGGACACACGACGACATCATATACTGTGTATCTGCTGATTATTTTTTACTTCTTTTTCCGCAAAAGTGACTTTGGGTCGGATCCAGACCTGAGAATGTCAGGCCACTTACGCGCGCAAGGTGTGTAAGTGGCCTGATTTGACTGGAGGGCTGGAGGGTGCAGTAACATTAGCGCTGCAAGTATTGTACGGAACTTAATTCCATACAAGACCATTTCTTATGAAATGGGCTGTGCTTCCCCTACACTCGCTAAAGTGGACAGGGGGAAGCATGCTAATAGTACAGTGTGGGAGGGGGCTCCCACACTTGTGCAGATCAGCGGTCATACGACCATGAAGCCCGCATAAGAGAGGGGAGTGACAGGGGGCGTGCACTCCCCTCTCTATGTCAGGCGTACAGACCCCCACGCGTACGGAAAGCATGCAGGAGTTTGGATCTGGCCCTTTCTCTTCATTTCATTCATGCCCTACTAACTGCTATAAGCTCACATAGGAGATACACCCCTGGACTACCTTGTTTCCCCTGCTTATATTGGGTCTTTTGTTACTATTTGGGACTTAGCTATCTTTAGCCAAGAAGAATCAACTCCTCCAGCACCATTTTCTTGCATTTATTTATACATATATGCTTTAGCTTGTTCTATTTGTCTGTTTATTTTGTTAGACTATTGGATGCAGATAGATCTATTTGTTCTGTTTATTTTATCTACATCACCACTAAAGAGTGTATTCACTATTGGGAAGTGCCAGGTACTTCTTTTCTCTACTTTGCTTTCTTTGCCCAGTTTTAACCATAAGTAACAGTCATACATTTTTCTTTTTTAAAAGCAAAACCCCCCAAAATGATAAAAGAATGTCGAAGCAAGACGCTGCTAATCAATCATAAAAAATTATAATAGAATAGTGTAGTGTACGCAGTGTGTTTTAAAACTTGTTTATCATTTAACTAGTAAGTGTAATGATTAATAAAAAGAAAATAAATCTTGGCGCTTACAGGAGATGAGCTGATATATATTACAATATAGGACAATCAAGCAGATGTATCCAGAAATAGCACCTTATTAAAAATGAAATAGATTCTCAACTCTGGAGAACATGGAGGCAAACAAATATAAAAAATCAGAAACGTATTATGGAGCAATACTGAATAAAATTGTAAATATGGAGGCTTTGATGATGGATAAATAGGGGAGGGTATTACCTGATCCTGAGGTCCATAGGGCTGTGTTATATCTGTGTATAGGGACTTTTTGTTGACTAAAAATCTCCTCATTTAGGACCTGATTCAGAGCTTCATTATAAGAGAGGAAGGTTACACCTGGGCGATACCATTTTGAATTCAGGGGGAGTTAACTGTATTCTTTGCATGCATGGATATATTTTTGAATTGCTTACTACACACAGATACGGACCAGCTTTACTGTTACACTGTTATTTAGACTTAGGCTGGGAAACACCACCTCTTAACTATGAAATATGACTCCCCTGCAATCAACATGGTTTATCCCAGGAGTAACTTTCCTCTCTTAGGGCCAGATCCAGATCCAGATCCAGATCCAGACTTGTGCACGTCAGGTCCCTTACGCACGCAAGATGCGCATGCGCCCTAGAGATGTTATGCTAGGTTTACGATAGTTCCGTCTGAGCCCATTTGCTTGAAAATGGGCTGTGCTTCCTCTCCGCCCGCTAAAGTGAGCGGGGGGAAGCATGAAAAGTGTACAGTGTGGAAGGGGGCTCCCACACTTGTCGTACGGACCACTGATCCACACGATTGCTTTAAGGCAGGCTTATGGCAGCATAAGCTGTCATAAAGCCTGCATAAGGGAGGGGAGTGACAGGGGGCGGACAGACGAAGAGGCCCCCACACGTACTGAAAGCGTGCGGGGGTCTGGATCCTGTCCTTAATTTCAAGCTCCTTCTTAAATCTGAATCAGGCCCTTAGACACAATTACACGTTTACACCACCCCTGAGCTGGTGCAGCATTTCAGGAGGAAGCGCAGAGAAATATGGCTGCTGATGCACTTGCTGCTGCATTAAACTTAAACTGCATTGAGCTTTTGGGTTTTTTGCCCCAAGTGCATGATTTTGCACTTTTTGACAATAAACTGCAGTTGCCACACTCTTGACCATTCCTCCAGTCTACCTAGATCATCCCTCATTTTCTGTACCCCTCCTGGCGTGTCTACCCTGTTAACTTTGTGTCATCTGCAAAAAGGCATATTTTTCCCTCAATACCACAGGCAATATCACCTATAAAGATATTAAATAGCACTGGTCCAAGTACAGAACACTGGGGTATCTCCACTGGTTACCTTACCATCCTTACCAGAAGGTATTCCATTTACTACAACCCTCTGTTTTCTATCCTGTAACCAAGATCATATCCATGCAACTATCTTTAAGTCCAATCCCAGCAATTTCCAGCTTATTTAACAGTCTGCGATGTGGCACAGTGTGAAAAGCCTTGCTAAAATGTAGATAAGCTATGTCTACAGCTCCCCCTTTATCTAATATTTTACTGACCCAGTCAAAAAAATTCAATAAGATTTGTTTGACATGATCTTCCCCCAGTGAATCCATGCTGCTTGGGATCCTATAAGTTACTGGATTTTTGTTCCTTTAACAGTGTTTCCATCAATTTCCCTACTACTGGAATCGAGAGTACAAGCAATTTTCCAGTATATTATTATATACAAATAATAACGTAAATTCCTGAAATAAATGTCATCCTTACATGAACCTTATTTTCTTCTTCCAACTCTTGCTTCCTTCTTCTTCTTTCCATAACCGGCTTCTTCTTCTAATGCACCACTTGCTTCTTCTAAGGTAGTGCTGGCATCTTCACTGTTGAACAGCAGGCTACTGTACTTCTAATGCACAGCCAACTCCTTCCATTGAATATCCGGCTCATTCAAAGGTAGAGGCAGCTTCTACTTAAAATCCAAGCTGCAAGATGATGAGGTCAGCAGGAGAATCTGTAGAAGATCTGATAGTGCCTGTTACAGGCTGTCAGCAGTTCAGCGGTAGAAATAAGTTGAGTATACAATATATGACCATGCACAGGCAGAAAATCAATCAAGACCAAAAACTTCCTTAATGGGAAGGTGCAGCCAGCAGCAAAATTAAACATCAAGTAACACACAAAAGAATTCGAGTCAGAAAGACCTGGCTCGAGAGCAGAAAATGCTGTTTATAGCGCACACAGGTCAATAAAATTACATATCCAAAGGATTTCTGTTAATACACGAAACAGGTCGTAGAAAAATACAAATTTAATAAATTCAGCAGCAATACAATACCACATATATAAATAAATTGAGAAATGGGCGAAAAAATAATTAAATATTACATGAACTGTAAAGTACAAGCATCACAACAAATATTTGTTTTCAGAAATATAAATGTACACCGTCGACCCAGTACGTTTTTTTCGCACGATAAGCGTTTGCTCGCTATGCTACAATGTGTTCTATTTTTCATGTTTATCCGTGGCTATTATACTGTTGCAATTATCATTTTTGTTATAATCATGTTTCTTTATCCATTTTTTACGTACCAGGTCTTCAGGTGTACTGCGAATATCTGATACGCAAAGTGATTGGATGAAAGCTGTATTTAAACTCTTACGTTCAGAAAAGCACCCCACCGGTGCACACGGGGGAGGCGCGTGGCCGACGCGCGTTTCGCCGGTCGTCGGCTTTTTCAAGGCTGCAACAAGTCTTCAGGAATCAGGTAAGAGTTTAAGTACAGCTTTCATCCAATCACTTTGCGTATCAGATATTCGCAGCACACCTGAAGACCTGGTACGTAGGAAATGGACAAAGATAAGTAATTATAACAAAAACGATGATTACATCAGCGTAAAAGCCACAGATTAAAGTGAAAAATAAGACACATTGTAACATATCAAACATACGCTTATCGTGCGAAAAGAACGCACTGAGTATAAAGCCATAGTTGAAAAGTATATAACTCGTGCTCATTACAAGGATTACCAGTAACACAACCAAGTGGATTCATAAGAGATGAACCCACCGTACTCAAAGCGAATATAATTAGACAATGCACAAGGAACATTTATAAAATCTAAAAAAACTTTTAGAATTTGGCTGGATTAGAACCCACATTTGAAAAGGTAAAAAATTTCTTCCCAGGCTGTAACACTGTTACTGAGCCACAAGCTCTTTGTATAGGGTTGTGCCATTTTATCCAAATATAGCTTGATGTGAAGTAATATGCGAATATAATTTAACTATACACATAGGTATTAAAAAGCATTAGTTATTAAATTCAAACCATAGTTTATGGAATCAAATGGATTAAATAGAAATAAGTTGATCTGAATGTTTTGCTGCCAGCATTCCAGTATGGGCCTCAGATATATCATAGCTTCAGGAAGGCGTCTGACAGTAAATAGGGGACCAATGATGGCACAGCTGTCATTGGCAACATAAATGTTGCTTGCTACCATAATATTGCCATTGGACACCCGGGGTGACAGCATTGAAGACCCTGCCAGCCATGGGCATGCTGTGGCTTTTAGTACTATCAGTGCTAACATACCAAGGGGTTAATTGTTTTAATTACAGTTTATTTAAAAAAAAACTTTAATTAAATATTCTTTAAATGGTAGTGAGTGGTGATTCTATCACAATCTCCACTCACTACAAGGGATTTATAATAGGCACTTTTGGCAGTGATCTATAGTAAATAGGGCAATTTGTATGTTTAACCAAAAAAAAATATTGCCATTCTCAAGACAAGCACAAAAATGTCATTTCTAGGGCAGTTTGAACTTTAGTAAGTCCAGGGATTTCCAAACTGCATTAAAACATGCTAAAACACTAGTTTTAACAAACAGCCGTTTAGTAAATCTACCACTTAAGTACTACACATAGGAAAGCAGTGCACTCCCCCTGCTCTCCTACATGTAGAGGAGATTTAAGAGTTCTGAAGGCTACCTTAAGTATTCTGCTCATAAGCGGATGGAATACTGTGTACAATGTAACTATCAATACTCATGAGTGTAGTTCGCCAGTACCATGGAGCCGGATTCTCAATTCCGGCTGACAGGGGACTTACGCAGATCATTTGTGTAAGACCCCTGTCTGCGCCAAATGTTCCCTGTTACGTACGCTAGTACTTTACAATGAAGGGGCAAACCCTTCACTTACGATGGCTTTATCCCTGCCATATAGGCGAGGATAGCCATTTAAATGAAGGGTCTGGGGCGGGGAAAGCCCTGTTACAACTAGGAACTAGGAAGCCCCATACAGCCGCAGACCTAGGGCTAGATTCACTAAGCGGCGAGTTATCTCACCTGTAAAAATCGACAGACATCATTGTAGTTTGCTGGCAATTTTTTTTTTTCATCGCTGTACTTACTATGGGACGAGTTTCCTCTGCGACTTTATACTACAGCGATGTCAGTCGCTTAATCTATGGCGAGTTTGTATTAAACTACGGCAAGCTTTTGTTAAACTCGCCGTAGATTGTGCCCCTTATGGAAAGAAAAACAAAAAACAATACAGGTTGTTAAAATCCCTGACGCAGCATGCAATTAACCCTTAGCATTCTGCGGCATCTAGTACTCTAAGGCACCGAGTTTAACTAAATCGAGTTTGGTAAATCCGGCCTCTAGTCGTAAAAGTTAAGGTAGGAATCTGGACACGTAAGTGTCCAGATTTCCTACCGACAGCGGGGAGTGCAGGGAACATGCATTCCCCACTACGGCTGCGTAATTACGGACCCCCGCACGCACAGAAAGCATGAGGGGTCTGGATCTACCCCATGGTCTTCATTTTGAAAGACCATCGTACTACAGCTGAATGCAGACTGCAGGTAATTGCGACGGTAATGTGACTCCTGGATTCGGGAAAACTCATCCGCTGAAAGGTGTTTAAGCTAACCCTAACCTTAACCCTTCGCTAACCTTAACCACCATTTCCCACAGCCTAACCCAAAAGCTCCATGCCCGCAGTCTGAACCTAACCCTCCGTGCCCTACAGCCTAACCCTAACCTTCCCCTTAAGCCCTAACTATAGCATTTTACCTGCCACAGGTGCTACAGCCTAACAATAATCCTCTCGCCGCAACCACCACAACCTCTCGCTATTAGGGAACAGGGAAAAAGGTTCCCATTCCCAATAGCAATTTTCTATTTTCAGTCTATTTCAAACAATAATACATCCAACATTCAGCTGGCGGCTGAATCATGTTTGAAATATGGCCGTTTGGACCGGCAAACACATCCCAATGCCCACGCACCATGAGAGTTCATACAAGACAAGTTTATGTATATTCACATTTTGACATCACATGGGCATGTGGCATTTAACATGGAGCCTGTTACAGTTCTTTAGAAGTGTATACACTTATTAGAGTGATGAAAAAAAGGAGGCAATAGGCTGAACAGCCATAACACACAATAAAATATGTATTAGAGAAGTCAGTCATCTTGCTCCTCTGTAAAGCCTGAGTACCCAGGGCTGTTGACATGTGCAATTGTTATAAGAATAGGATACTAGGGTGTGGAGCCTACCTACTGACCTGGTTTTCACCAAAACTTCTTATGGTTTTAGCTGCAGGTCAGTAACAGGTTGTGGCCACAAGTGGTCACCAGTGTCAACTCTTAGAGGTAACCTGATACACCAAGCCCCTTAGGAAACAAGAAACCCAATCACCTTTATGGGAGTCATTCTGAAACTGATGCTCGCACACACCAGAAATACAAAGAGCTGATATAGTTTAATGTGGGAGTGCTGACAGATCCTGATAAGGATAAGTCAGCATCAGTGACACTGTCTATGATTATTAACAGCTTATTTAAAAAATGTAAAAATAAAAATTTCTATAAATAAAAATGATCTATTTATCTACCTACCAGCCACTTACAAGGCTTCTCTGTTTGGTGGTCCTAACTCTAATACTGTCAGAGTTCCAACTTTGGGTCCTATATCATGTATTTTTAAACTGAGAGCAAAAATTCACTGCAGAGGTCCCCAAGTCTCCAAAATACGCACTCTGGAACAGTACCTCCTCTCAGCTGCTATCCCAGACATGCTTCCAAACAAACAACACACAAAATGGTGGTTACTCAAGTCAATTTATAAGTTAATCTAGAGCAGGTACTAGAAAGGTATGGGGAAAACTCAAAGATACAAAAAAGTCACCATGTAAGTGGCTGGTGGCTTATCATATATATGGAAATGTATGGAACAAATTCTCTGACTTTTATTTTAAAGATAGAATGTTATGGTTAGTTACTGCTTAATGCAAGAGTCCTGGGGTGTTTTTTTGTAAGATTTCCCCATACCTTTCTAGCACCTGCTCTAGATCTATCTATCTATCTATCTATCTATCTATCTATCTATCTATCTATCTATCTATCTATCTATCTATCAATCTACACATAGAGGGATATATATATATGCGCTACCACACTGTTTCAAATACAGGTTGGATAAAGTATAATATATGAGGCTATACTTTAGACATCCAAACAGACAGATGAAAAAAGTGTCTCCCAAAGTCTTTTTTGTATATATAGGCACTAAATCCCACTTCTAACCGCGTCTTCCCCTTTAGATAAACAGGTCATCTGAAATTAAGCAAAAGAAAGCTGGGGGTGCTTCATAGTGTAAACTTTTATTAAAGAATCACAACTGAAATTTAGTGTACCAGAAAGAAGTACTTTTCAGAATACATTAAAAGACTAAAATCAGAATGGAAGTTGCTCAATCAATTTATAGGTAAATATTAGACAGGTGCATGAAAGGCAGGGGGTTAACCTGCTAGCCACAGAAACAAAGGGAAAAATAGCCCCAGCACACTGCCATAAACCAGTAACAAACTATACTGTTCTATCTGTAAAATAAAACACAGAAATGTTCGTTACGAAAATTTGTACAAATATGAGATAAGCCACCAGCCACCGTCAAGGCCTTTCTGTATATGGTGGTCCTAACTCTAACAATGAGAGTCCCAGTACTGGGTCCCATATATATGTTTATAAATTGAGAGCCAACTTACCTAGGAGACACCCCGTAAAGTCTCCAAAATGGCTGCTGTGGATCAGCTCCCCCTGTCAGCAACTGATCCCAGACATGCCCACA
>WWET01000894.1:405551-420911 GCA_011038615.1 Limnodynastes dumerilii | reverse complement strand
GTCACGTAAATCCTTACGTGTGGGCGTGCCAATTTTACGTTACAACAAAATACGTGTGAAATACGTGAAGTAGGCGGGGGGTTGTATTTAAAGTGTACAGTATGGGCGTGCTTAGCTGCGTAAATTCGTCTAGCCCATACGTACGTGTGCGTATGACAGCGGTTACGTTGGAAAAAGTTAAGGTAGGGTGTGTGAAGCGTATCTTGACAAAATACGTCCGTGCAAGGGGTGTGCCGAGGGGAGTGTAGCGAACTAACGTGCACGAAAATACGCTCCGCGAATAAACATACGGCACACGTAGTTCTGGATCTACCCCAATTTCTGTAACTACTCAAAGATCTATGGGCACAAACCAGCTATAGGCAGTAATTGAACCAATAATAAAACTAATTCTTGATTGGTTGCGTTGCAAATATAATCCAAAGGCATCAAACCACTTAATGCAATATATTTATTATTTATTTGCCATACCGCATATGGTATATATATATATAAATATATTGTTTCAAACTTATGATGATTTATCTGATTAAAGTTAACTTAATAAAAGTCTTGGGATATGCTAAATAGTACAAAATATCTATGGAACATCAAGGAAGATCAAGGTAAACCATATGTGTTTATGTATTAGTGTGTTCTCTATTTATACATGTGCATCACTCAGCTTAGCCAACCTATGAAACATTGTGCAATATGGGGAGAATTCGGAGAGCATCTGGAAAACCTGTTCTGTCACAATATAATATTTCATTGTGGTGAATCAATACAATGTGCAAATAAGAGCCAATCTCAATAAGTACTATAATAATATAAGATTGTTTGTCTCAAAGCACACTTCAAATGTGTGAAAACTTTGTCACATTAGTAGGGTTCTTAAGATATCCTTCACATATAAAAGAATATTATTTGTATTATATGGAAGAGCTAAATATGCTTTGATCCAGCACATATATTTGTGGTGTTCAAGAATCAACAGCTCCAAGAGGAGTTGCTCATTTGACTGAGTCAGTCAATAATAAATTTGACATTTCAATTTTAGTACATTTAAAGTACATACATAAGGACCATTGAACTTTGTTATCTTCCTTTATTATATTTAAACAATAAGGGACTATTGTTTGATATTAGTTCAATTTATAAAGCATACTTCACACAAAAAACTGTTCTATAGTAAAGGTAGTGTTAAACACAGTGAAGAAGGCATCACAAGGCCTCATAGTAATAAAGCTCAACCATCTGTCTTCTTTGTTATACTGTGAATGTTATATGCCGTACCTGTCTCTGTTGCAGCTGACATACAAATTAATCATGTGGAGAACAACGTCTGTTGATCTGATTTCTACAAGTTCTGAGTGGTTTCCTTGTTGTTCCTTTTTTCTCCTTGTGTTGCCCCTTTTGCCTGCTAACTTGTCCATTCCTCAGTTCCTGCCCTGGTTTTGTTTGTGTAAATGCTAGTGTGAGAGAATGCCTCTGTTTCCTTGGGCATTCGTGAGAGTTCTCTCTCACTTTTGTGTGTTGGTGTGTTCAATCTGCTAGCCACCTCTTAACTTTCTAGTGTTTACTCCATCTCACACTTTTCTGATTCCAGTCTGTATAGTATGTGTATTAAATCTTCCACTTACTTGTACACTCCTGTTTATGTTCCATCTCACACTGGTTTGGTGTCATCTGCCAGATAATGCATTTTCTGCAGTTAGTATCTCTGTTACGGTTCCCAGTAACCTACACCAGAGGCAGCAACCTGCTAGGAGCAAGCAGCCCAAACTAGCCCCAACATCAAGGACTCTAGTGAAGACCAGGCTCCTAATTAGACTTGTGCCCTGGTGGGTGGGGTACACCGTAACAGTGAAAAGAATAAAGTGGGGGTTATTCTATGTATGGTTGAGGTGGACAAAGCTCTGTTTTCAGAGCAGAGTCTAGATGACAGAAGGCATTGTAACTTCATTAGGTGTAGTTTAGCCTCCCATCACCTTTGGGCCCCATAGCAGTTAAAGCCACTGCAACCACTGTAATTATATTCCCTGAAACACAAAGGTAGAGTGAAAATCGCAGTTTGAGTTGTTATTATGTGTAACTCATATTTACAATGGTTGCAAACCCGCATAGATATTTTTCCCTTTTTTGCTGATCAAGACAGCACTTGATTCTTCCTTCCAGTCACTAAGGCTACCAAATTTTTACCATAAATAAGGCAACTGACAATAATTTTTTATGTGACCCCCCCCAAAAAAAAAAAAGTCTGTGTCCAGCCATTCACTTTCATTGCCTTATATGTGCACTGCCTTCTATTTCTACCCCCTTTATGTGTGTCCAGCCTAAAATTCTGCCCCTTCTGCGTATCCGACCTTCATTTATGCACCTATTGTGTCCAGCCTCCATTTATGCCCCTTTTGTATCCAACCTCCACTGTGACCCTATTGTATCCAACCTCCATTTAGGCGAGGCAATCTATCCCTTCTAGACTGAAGATGCTGCTCCAAAAGGTGAGTATTAGTCTATTCCCAACCCTTACCCTAGTCCTTACCCTATCCCTCCTCTTCCATTTCCCTAACCCTCTCGTACCTGCAGTCTGACCATAATCCTCCTTTCCCCACAGCCTAACCCTAAGACTCCCCTCCTCATAGCCTAACCCTTAGACTTGCAGGGAAATGTAGATTTCTAACTCCTCAGCGCTTCACAGAGAGAAAAAAGAGCAGTGTTTAGGTGAAAACAAACACAATTTTATTTTATTAGGTTTGATTGAATAAAACATAGTTTTTGCATGTGAGAGAGTAACGGTGTTTCTGTCCTATTGGTGTGGTTACCGTTTGAACACACTGTTAAATGTTCTGTGAGAGGGCACAAATACAGTCTTTATATATAATTCCTGTGCATGTGGTGTTCCCGTGAGTGGTCAGAAAGACATCACTCTATATCGTGGATTCCACTGCTTGAATAGAGTTGTGCAAGTTTCCAGATTTAGACAGCTCACTTGTATTTGAGACCGATACTCTTACCGCGATGATGACAGGAGAATCCTCTGTTTACCTGGGTTGCTAACGGAGGATTTGAGCTGGAGATGCGGTCTATTCTGAAGATCAGCTGCTCACCAACGCGTTTCTGCCATCCAACGGCCTTTGTCAAGGTATAGAGGCTGATCATGTGTCTGAGGGTTTAAATAGGCTAGGTAATTGACGGTGAGTATCCGTTTTAGTCTGGTGGTAGTCCGTTATTAATAACTTGGGGAGTTTAGCACTCCTTGGCAAACAACTAGAGCAGCGTTTTTCAGTTACATAGTGTAATATAAGGCGGATAGAAACCTATATTTAGAGATTTGTTTGCAGGTAGTTGCCATGGTGATGTTAAACGTGAAGTTTTTCTGTGGCAGTTAAGATCTTCTGTGGTGTTCACCATTTGTGCAACATAGTATCTCATAGTTTTGTGGCAATGAATTGAATAAAGAGATTTGTTGTGCCTGTGGTTGTCATGGTGATTACTCATAAAACTGGGCAAACAACTAAAATAACGTTTTCCGTTACACAGTTGTGTATTGAGTTGGGAAAAGTTATCATATGGTGTAATATAACACGGATAGAGGCCTTTGATTAGAAGTTTGTTTGCAGGTAGTTGCCATGGTGATTTTAAACGTGAAGTTTCTCTGTGTCAATTAAACTCTTCTTTGGTGTTTTGCCAAATTTGCAACATAGTTGCAGTTAAAAGATTTGATGGAGGGGAAAGGGACATTAGGACTGGAACATTTACAGGAACCATTTGAGCTCAAAGTCTAGGTTCATTCCTTTGGGTTGCAAAGTTTTCAGTTTGAAAATCCATTCCATCTCTGTGGTGGCTAGTTTTTTTCTCTATGTTTCTCCTGGATGCTTTGGACTCCCCAGAAATTTTTCAGGCCTCTTGGCGAGCAATGATGGTTTGATTTGGTTCTCAAATCCTTTTTTAATGTTGCGGATGTGTTCCGCTAACCTTATTTTTAATGGGCGTGATGTACGACCCACATAAAAAAGGCTCCTCATAGCCTAACCCTTAGTTTTCCCTTCCTGTAGCCTAATCCCAAGACTCCCCTCCCTGCAGGCAGCCTAACCCTAACCCTCCTTTCCATGACTCTAACCATAACATTCCCCTGTCCTTAACCCTCCTTTCCACAGAGCCCAAACCTAAAAGTCCCTGGAAAGGTTACTCACCTCTCCGGTGGGGTCTGTGGTGGATGCCATCGGGTGCGGCAGTTTGCAATGCGATGGGCCTGACGGCTTCCAAAAGATGAATGGGTAAAATGCCAATCAATGGCTTTCGGCTGTATCTATCTCTAAAAGTGCCCTTTCTTGCCGGCAACTGACATCGTCTTCACCCTTTTCCTCTGTGGGGCTCTGCTAGAATGATGCTGCCTACCAGCGTCATTCACATAGACTGTACTGGGTATACAAGGCTCCTACGGGAGCACTCTAGGACCAATTCTATTTCTATGAATAAAACTGCCTTACATGTGAGGCAGCATTAACTACCTTCCATATGTATACTCTGTACAGGTTCTGTAAATGACACTGGCTGCATCATATGTGAGCTGCACGGCCTGGGGGTTGCAGGGTGACCCAAAGGGGGGCTGTCCTGCTGGGCATCCCCATAAAGTAATCTAGGGGTGCATCCCCGTGCTATTACATAGCTCGCCCCCCCCTAAAAACGGCCATGACCCTGACAAGGGCCACAGACCACTGCCGCAATGCATTGGTTACTGAGCTGTGGGCAGCAATTCGATCTTTTCAAACTCTAGTGTCTTTCTTAGCGATATTTAAAGTTTGATCCTTAAAAATGGTCCATTTTCCTATTTGTAGCCCATCATATAAAGGACTGTTATCAGCTGTTTTTCTTCCTCTGGTGGAGTCATATTGAAGTTTTTGTAACATATTTAGTTATGTATTTGGGATTTGTGGATCAAGTTTACAGATTGTTGCGTAGCAGGTTCTTAGCGCAGTTCTTAGTACAATATTGTGTACTTTTGTTTTGTCTTTTTTAACATTATATTTTTCATTTGTAAGTATATCCAAATCAATGTATTTTCTTTGTTTCTAGCAAACATTAGGAGATGCAAACATTTAAAAGATTTTCAAGATTTTTATCTTTGTTTTACTATGTGGCTAAAGAACACAACTGAAAAACTGCATAATAATACACAATTAGACTTTTTATGCACTTTATTGCCACATAACTCATAACTACTGTATATGCAAAAGATTCAGTTTCAGATGTGTGTGCTAATAATATTGTTCAATCTCAATATAACAATCATTAATCTTAGAAAAAAAAATTATAAACTGATTTATAATCTTCTGTCCTTACCTTTCTTGCAACTTTTACAAGACATATTATAAATGTACTTGCCTACAAAACAATTGAATAGACAGAAAAAGGAGAGAGAGAGAGAGAGAGAGAGAGAGAGAGAGAGAGAGAGTTCTAAAAAAAATCCAGTAAAATCAGACACATCAATGCAACACATCAAAGGCTTCATGAAAAATGTAAAAACTAAAATACTAAATATAAGTTTAAATACCAGTCATTGCATCTTAGTATCACCTAGCAATTAAAACAAAGAAAGAAATAGAAAGTGTGTTTATCAATTGGAATGCAAATAAGTATGATGTATATTTACAGGTTTGTTTTTGCTAAACTGCACATTAATATTAGTATCTTTCTGTGTATACTGTATTGCGTTTTATACCTAATGAATATTCACCTAAAATAATGTTTTACATTTTCAAGTATATGAGAGGCAAAAGTGGAATGAATCATACAAGGACGACTCATTTAAGCTCATAAATTTTAATCATTGTGTTAAGCACAGTATATTTTGAACTCTACTTACTCTTGTTCCTTTGAATATTCTAACTGCACTAATGCAAAGACTTTTTAAGAAGTCTCTTAAATATATTATTAGTCATTCATATCACACACTGAGATCTACTGATGAAACCTTCAGTCACATGACTTCCACCTGTTCACCCAGCTATATTGTACACATTTACCATCACTGCTAATTACTGTGTAATCAGCCCTATTCATGTTTCTATCAGTCTGTACAAGTGACATTTATTATATACAATAAGCAAAATTATTAACCTAAACATAATCTATTATGGATCGGTTATACTGCAACTTGTTAAAAATGCATGCTTACCTTTCCAAAAGAGTTGAGAGAGTTGATAGAATTCAACATCAATATAATTTCTGCATTTTCTTAATTGATAAAGTACTGTCTAGACAAGAGAAAATTTGTGATGATTCGTTATGTAGGTCACCACTAGGAATTCAAGAAATTATTTTAGAATTTCTAAATCACATCAAGTTTTCTTCATTTGGCTAATCTAAGAGGTTGGAAATGATTTTTAATAGAACTAAAAATGCTGATTTGAGAGAAATTAACCGCCTCTCTAAACATTTCTTTCAAATGAATCTGCAATTTTAGACCATTCATAAAACACAAAACAGTTTTCATTAAAAAATAAAAATAAAAAATCATATGCATGCATGTGTGGAGTACTCATGGTCACCTGGAGAGCAGCAGTGGTGCTGAACAGATGGGTCACTCTCCCATGG
Organism: Limnodynastes dumerilii; assembly: GCA_011038615.1. NCBI lineage: Eukaryota > Metazoa > Chordata > Amphibia > Anura > Limnodynastidae > Limnodynastes > Limnodynastes dumerilii. The sequence goes on along the minus strand of WWET01000894.1, from coordinate 414,332 downwards.
CAGCAATACATCAGCGATGAGGGACTAATCGGAAGTGGTGCAAGCCAATCAGGGCTCTCTGCGTCATTGGCTCCAACCACACCAGGCTGCATAAAAGCATAAAAGCAACTGTGGTGCGGGCAGAGCCCAGTCTGCAATGCGAGACAAGAAGAGAAATATGAGATGGCACTAGAGGCCAGGAGCCTAAAGAGAGGCAGAGATTACAATAGCAGGAAGTGATGGCGCAATAACATGAGAGGGACAACGTGGCTGCAGTCTGCCATTCCCCAGGGGCCATGAAAAATCTTCTTGGCCCCTGAGTTTCTGGCCTGCAGGGTGGAAGGCAACAGCTTCCCCCTAGACCAGTGGTCGGGGAACCGGGGTAAATTACTCCATATGGGGTAAAAATGAAATTCCTGGGGGTAATGGATGGTTGCACTGCCAAGACACAGCTGGACATGCATATGAATCTATATGCATGCCCGGCTGTGTCTCGGCAGTGCGACCGTCGATTACTAAAGTGACTGTCCACCACTGGGTCCCGATGCCCTGCTCACCCGCCCGCAGCTCCATTCACAAGACATCAGCATGACCTAAGGTCATGCTGGCGTCATTCTGCAGAGCGCGCCGCGGAGGAGAGAGCTGGAGGCAAGAAGATGGCAAGAACAGGTAAGTTTATTATTGTGGAAGAAGGTATTTTGCTTTGGGGAGTGTGGATATAAATGACATGGAGGGGGCACACACTAAAGAGGTAGCTATAAGAAGGAAGGGGCAATAAGGCTGGCTGGACAAAAATAAAGAGGGGAGAATAAGGCTGGCTTGACAAAAATAAAGAAGGTGGGAATAAGACTGGCTGGACAAAAATAAAGAAGGGGAAATAAGGATGGCTGGACAAAAATTAAGAGGGGGAAATAAGACTGACTGGACAAAAATAAAGAGGGGGAAATAAGGCTGGCTGGACAAAAATAAAGAGGGGAAAATATGGCTGGCTAGACAAAAATTAAGAAGGGGGAATGAGGCTTTTCCAATCATGGTCTTTTTTACTGTTCAGATGACATTAAATATAAAAAGAATATACCAGGAAGAGTTCCTTTCTTTCAAATCAAAGGGGTAAAAGGTAAAAGGTTAAAAAAGTTTCCTGACCCCTGCCCTAGACCACTAGGGAGACTTGGGATTTGGAAGGAGGAGACACCCCAGTTCTCCCTCTAGACCACCAGAAAAAAGAGGCCTGGCCTATCTCCCAGTAATTTCTTGTTACCTTTAACCCTTCAAGCAATACACAGCTGGGGTTCTGTTGAGCAGTGGCGGCCCGGCCGCTCCGACATCAGTGAAATTAGGGCCGGCTTTGTGTAGCCCACGGCCGGCTGACCGGCCAACCAGAACGGGGTCTTATGTCCCCATCCTATAAACAGTGGAACCAGGGTTCTCTGTACCTTAAACAGTGCCCTGGTTCCTCGGCAACGACGTGCTGGGCGTGATGACATCATGGATGTCACGGCCAGCACATATTAAGACGAGACAACCGGAAGAAGCTGGGCAGCGGAGCACACAGGAAGAAGATGAGAAAAGAAGAAAACAAGAATAAAGAAAAGAAAGGAAGTAATTGAAAAATAAGAAAGAACAGAGAGGGAGTTAGTGTGTGTGTGTGTGTGTGTGTGATTGTATGGACATGAGAAAGTATGGGCTGTGTGTGTGGGACTATATGGACATAAGAAAGTATGGGCTGTGTGTGTGTGACTGTATGGACATGAGAAAGTATGGGCTGTGTGTGTGGGACTATATGGACATAAGAAAGTATGGGCTGTGTGTGTGTGACTGTATGGACATGAGAAAGTATGGGCTGTGTGTGTGGGACTATATGGACATAAGAAAGTATGGGCTGTGTGTGTGTGACTGTATGGACATGAGAAAGTATGGGCTGTGTGTGTGGGACTATATGGACATAAGAAAGTATGGGCTGTGTGTGTGTGACTGTATGGACATGAGAAAGTATGGGCTGTGTGTGTGGGACTATATGGACATAAGAAAGTATGGGCTGTGTGTGTGTGACTGTATGGACATGAGAAAGTATGGGCTGTGTGTGTGGGACTATATGGACATAAGAAAGTATGGGCTGTGTGTGTGTGACTGTATGGACATGAGAAAGTATGGGCTGTGTGTGTGGGACTATATGGACATAAGAAAGTATGGGCTGTGTGTGTGTGACTGTATGGACATGAGAAAGTATGGGCTGTGTGTGTGGGACTATTGTCCATACTTTCTTATGCCATGCAATCATTCACACTGCTAATACTTTCTTTTGGCATACAAGCACAAACACACTGCCCATACCATCACACTGCTAATACTTTTTATGGCATACAGTCACACACACTGCCCCTATTTTCTTATTTCATACAATCATACACACACACACAATGCTCATACCATCACACGGCACCTACTTTCTTATGGCATACAATCACACATGCTCTAACAATGGGGGGAGGGGGAAATGCTTTGTGTAAAAACTGCGATAGAATCGAAAAAATGTACAAAAATGTCTAAATTCCATTATGATATAATATATATAAAACCAAATGTCACATATCATCTAAAAACTCTCAGTTAATAAATAAAAAATATAAATAGATAGAAAGCTAGATAAATGGTATGAAGGATAAAGGATGACAATAGGGTGTACATATAAGTAAAAACGAAAATTAAATAAAGTTGCAAAGGAATAAAAATAATCAGTATATGTTAAATAACATGCAATTCAATGTTTTAAAACAAAAGTCCAAAGATTTAACATAAAAGGGGAAAAAGTTAAAAATATTTCATATTGCACTAAAGAATCAAGAGTTTCCTGGGTGGTTCCAATGGAGAACAGTTCCAATCAAAAGTAGCTCATTATCAACAAAAATACTCCATCTCTTAAATCTTTGTACCTCCCCACAATATCCCAAAGGTGAAAAAGATTATTATAAGAATATTTATTCAAAATCCATAAAAATAAATACACATGAAGGCATAATATATACAAAAATAAAAAACCATGGTAAAAGTCTCCAATGTGAGGCACGGCTCAGTCAGCTATCAGTGGTTACCGGTGGTGGACTGAAATTGGTGTGGAGTATTGCCAGCGACGCATTTCAGGACCAATGCGTTGCCCTTTTTCAAGCTGTAATTTTTGTTTTTACTTATATGTGCACCCTATTGTCATCTTGTATCCTTCATAATCTCTTTCTAGCTAATTATCTATTTATATTTTTTATAACTGAGCATTTAGATTATATGTGACATTTGGTTATAGATATCTATACACATAATGGAAATTTTGTAAATTTTTTAGATTCCAGCACAGTTTCTACACAAAGCATTTCCCCCTCCCCCCATTGTTAGTGTGTGTGTGTGTGATTGTATGCCATAAAAAAGTATTAGCAATGTGATGGTATGAGCAGTGTGTGTGTATGATTGTATGCAATAAGAAAGTAGGGGCAGTGTGTGTGACTGTATGCCATATAAAAGTATTAGTAGTGTGATGGTATGGGCAGTGTGAGTGATTGCATGGCATAAGAAAGTATTATTAGTGTGATGGTATGTCATAAGAAAGTATTAGCAGTGTGAATAATGGCATAAGAAAGTATGGACAGTGTGATGGTATGGGCAATGTGTGTGATTGCATGGCATAAGAAAGTATGGATACTGTGATGGTATGAGCAGTGTGTGTGTGATTGTATGCCATAAGAAAGTATTAGCAGTGTGAATGATTGCATGGCATAAGAAAGTATGGACAGAGTGATGGTATGGGCAATGTGTGTGATTGCATGGCATAAGAAAGTATGGATAGTGTGATGGTATGGGCAGTGTGTGTGTATTTGTATGCCATAAGAAAGTATTAGCAGTGTGATGGTAATGGCAGTGTGTGTGTGATAGTATGCCATAAGAAAGTATGGACATTGTGATGGTATGGGCAGTGTGTGTGTGTGATTGTATGCCATAAGAAAATATTAGCAGTGTGATGGTAATGGCAGTGTGTATGTGATAGTATGCCATAAGAAAGTATGGACAGTGTGATGGTATGGGCAGTGTGAGTGATTGCATGGTATAAGAAAGTATAGATAGTGTGATGGTATAGGTAGTGCGTGTGTGATTGTATGCCATAAAAATGTATTAGCAGTGTGATGGCAATGGCAGTGGGTGAGTGACTATATGGAAATTAGAAAGTATGGCCAGTGTGATGCTAATGGCAGTGTGTGTGATAGTATTCCATAAGAAAGTATGGCCATTGTGATAATATGTGCAGTGTGATAATATGGGCAGTGTGGTGATAATGGCAGTTTGATGGTTATAAATAGGATGTGCAGCAGGATAGATGGTATGGGCAGTGTGATGGTATGGGCAGTGTGATGGTATGGGTAGTGTGATGGTAATGGCAGTTTGATGGTTATAAATAGGATGTGCAGCGGGATAGATGTTATGGGCAGTGTAATGGTGTGGGCAGTGCAATTGATAGTATGGTAGCCACTTAATTAATATGTTAGATCGTGCAAATTAATAATTTGTTACATTGTATGATTTAATTAACATTTTAGATTGTGCTATTTAATATGTAACATTGAGGTATATCATTGGTCAGGCCTTATGCCTTCTCTGATATAACACCATAGTAATGACACTTATGATGATTTTAAAACTCCTGATGGTGATGCGGCCACCCATACACTGGATAACCAGTGTAATAATGTTACCCCTAAAGTGCTCCAGTGGTTTACTGACAATCACCCTTTAAGAACGGGTTATGGGCCACTGCTGTGGGCTTACCCCCCAGGCTAAAACTTGCCAGCCAGCCCCTTCTAGTGAGTGAACCCCCAGTGTCTCTTGCAAAGTTCAACAGTCCCCAGGTGTTTTAAGCACTGGTATAGGAATTCAGGGTGTTAATAATAGTAGTAAATTTAGCCTTTGGAAGTTTTAAACTTGTACATAGTTGTTTTCCTGGTTGTTTGGGAACTCTTGTTAATAACTTATGTTTAGCTTTAGGAGGGGTAGTCCCTTATAGTAAGTGGGCATTAGGCCATATATACAGTATAATGCCGTGTTCTAGGCAAGATTGCTTGTGCTCTTCTTACAGGTACTGATTCCCAAGAATACAGCAGATGGGAGCAATTGTTCAATAAAGTTGTGTAGATGAGTGTTAGAGAGCCATCGACAAGGCATACTCTTCTGGCTTGCCATAATATACACCAGTACCCTTAGAACAGAGTGAAGTCATTTCCTTTTAGGGTCCTTTTAAATGTCTTTTGGTCTTCCAGGGCACCAGCATAGGTGTCGGAACAAAACAAAAACAAACAAAATATGGAGGGCATGCACCAGGCCCGGTTACAGAGCAGGGGGGGGGCAGTGGGGGCACCCTTGTTGGGGAGATGCGGCACATACATCCCCCCCGCTATGGAGACCAGCAGGCAGCTCATACAGAAGCTCCTGTATGACTGCCGCGGCAGTTACATAGAGCAGCTGCAGCGGCACAATCATACCTATTACACACCAAGGTCGCGGCATACCAAGGTGAGATGGGGGTGCCAAGGGGAGGGCTAAATTCTTGCCCCCCCCAAAAAAAAAACATTTTGACACCCCTGGGCACCAGGACCCCACCTGTTACACATGTAACTGAGGAATACTTTTTGAAGGGACTTGTAGTTTATTGGCATATTGAACCTGGATCCAAACTTGTGTTCAGATCAGGGCTTGAAGTGAGTGGGTATATGGGGGTATGCCATACCATCACTTCTCAAAATGATTTAATTGGAAAGCTGTAAATCCCCATTCACTTCTATTATTTCTATATTTTCATACCACCACTTCTAAATTTCCATACCGCCACTTCTAAATTTCCTCTTCGACCACTGGTTCAGATCAGAAAGAATTGGAAAAGAATTGGAACATGACTGCTTTGTGCAAGCAGCACATGAGCAAGTGCAGCATTCCAAGGGCAGATCTTGATCCAGAGTTACTAGGACCACTTCCAATGGCAGGGTAGAAAGCGGAAATCACCTTTGCTATGAGGGAGCGGAGAGGTGTGCTGATAGTACAGTAAGGGCATGCTAAGTATCCTCAGTACTATCTAGACTTTTGTGGCATCTACATTTTAACCATGAATGGCACAGAAGTTTTAAAGGTCCTTGGACTGCAATTCTGTACAATCCACCCATATAGAAGGCTGGATCCAGCAGGGATTCAACATCGGATCTTTGCTGCCAATGGGTTCTTAGCTAAAAGCGCAGCAGCATCTATGAAGTTGTGGTATGGAGTATGGCTATTAATTGATTGTACCTTTTGGGGGTGGATATGGATTGCCCCTCTGAGTTTGGGGAAGAGCAAGGATAGATTACCTCTATGAATTAAGGTGGAAGATTGCTTCCATGAAATTTGTGAATTTTGGCACCAACACTTATTTTTGTTTATTTTTTTTGACCTATTTCACCTGTTTTATTAATTTTTATTATTTATTATTACTGTAATATTTATCCTGAACATACTGCTTGGGGCCCTTTTGATTTTTGCCAAGGGCCCTGTAAAACCTAGGGCAGGCTCTGCTCCAGAGCACCCACTCCACTCATTCTGCAACGCTTACACCTCTGTTGATCTCCACCCCCTCATCCTCTTCAGCACTCTCCTCCTTTGTTCTTCCCAGCATTATTCTCCTTAGTAGTGGTATCTTTAAGCCTTTCTTGGCTTTTCTCAATATTTAATAGAGCACAGTGGGAAGTGTTGGACTATTATTACAATTGGTTAAGTACCACTGCTGTAGCAGTATGTTAATATAAAAGATAAATACTACAATAATAAAAAATTATGCTGGCCCATGCAAATCAATAAAATGTAAAAAAAAAAATAAGCAGCTAATAAGTGAAAGCATCTCATGTCTCTTAGAAAGGTGATAAATGTAGCTGTGAAATTTAGTGTAACAGATCATTTCTGTGTAAAGCTACAACACTGCAAACGTTTTTATTCACTTCACTATAACACAGATTCCTTTCTGCACTGTCTTGATACATTTCTTTTTATTTATTTAACAGGTTTCTACAAAGCGCTATTAGATTACATAGTGCTTTACAATATTAACAATCATTATGACAAGACTGGGTGGTAACAGACAGACGGGAAGGTAAGATGGCCCTGACTGCAAGCTTACACTCTTTAGCAGGGGTTCTCAACCAGTGTCAGGTGGTACTCAGGACATCTGGCCAAGATTGTAAGAAAGTACATTACCAAATAGACGGCGTTCCGGCACCTTTTTCATTACAGCGGGCCAGTCCCGCTTTCCGGGGGACTGTCCCGCTGTCCTGTCCGACTCACAACTTGTCCTGAGAGATCAGACTCTCGGGACAAAGTTGTTTATTTGGGGGCGGGTTTTAAAGCCCCTGCTGCGCTGTGTATGTGGCAGGGCTTTAAACAGTGCAGTACAGGTAATACAGAGCTCCTACGGGAGCCCTGTATGACTAAACCTGTTACTGCGAATGACAATGACCGAACCTATGCAGTCACTGCCATTCTAGTAAAAGATTTGGTTCTACAGGGCTCCCGTAGGAGCCCTGTATTACCACTACCGCACCATGTCACCGGGAGAGACAGCGTAAGACAGACGGAGCGCCACGGAGGAAGGGAGAAGACGTCAAAGGTAAGTAAGAGAAGATCTGGTGGCTGTACATAAGGGGCACACATGAAGGCTGAAAATTATAAGGGGCAGGCAATGGAGGCTGCACATTACAAAGGGCAGACAATGGAGGCTGGACATTACAAGGGGCAGACAATGGTGGCTGGACATTACAAGGGGCAGACAATGGAGGCTAGACATTATAAGAAGCACATATGGAGGCCGGACATTACAAGGTGCAGACAAGGAGGCTGTACATTACAAGGGGCACACATGGAAGCTGGACATTACAAGGGGCAGACATGGAGGCTGAACATTATAAGGGGCAGATAATGGAGGCTGGACATTAAACGGGGCATACATGGAGGCTGGACATTACAAGGGGCAGACATGGAAGATGGATATTAGAAGGGGCAGAGATGGAGGCTGGGCATTACAAGGGGCAGACATGGAGGTTGGACATTACAAGGGGCAGACATGGAGGCTGGACATTACAAGGGGCAGACATGGAGGCTGCACATTACAAGGGGCACACATGGAGACTGCACATTACAAGGGGCACACATGGAGGCTGGACATTATAAGGGACAGACAATGGAGGCTGGATATTAAAAGGGGCTGACAATGGAGGCTGGACATTATAAGGGGCAGACAATGGAGACTGGACATTACAAGGGGCAGACATGGAGGCTGTACATGACAAGGGGCAGACATGGAGGCTGGATATTAAAAGGTGCAGACATGGAGGCTGTACATTACAAGGGGCACACATGGAAGCTGGACGTTACAAGGGGCAGACATGGAGGCTGAACATTATAAGGGGCAGACAATGAAGGCTGGACATTAAAAGGGGCATACATGGAGGCTGGACATTACAAGGAGCAGACATGGAGGATGGATATTACAAGGGGCAGAGATGGAGGCTGGACATTACAAGGGGCAGACATGGAGGTTGGACATTACAAGGGGCAGACATGGAGGCTGGAAATTACAAGGGGCAGACATGGAGGCTGCACATTACAAGGGGCACACATGGAGGCTGGACATTATAAGGGACAGACAATGGAGGCTGGATATTAAAAGGGGCTGGCAATGGAGGCTGGACATTATAAGGGGCACACAATGGAGACTGGACATTACAAGGGGCAGACATGGAGGCTGTACAT
>WWET01000894.1:375006-388636 GCA_011038615.1 Limnodynastes dumerilii | reverse complement strand
ACAAGTGCTTTCTATTTTCTATCAGCTCGTTTGAGATGCAAGCCGCAGCTGCATTACATCTGAATAATCTGCATTCCATCTGATTATCCTATTTAATAATTCCACTTTACAGGACTTTATTTGGAACTTTACTTTGAATCATCCTTGCTGTGATTATTCATTTTCACACTGACATTTGTATATATTTACTATATACATTTCTAGGACACTACGTCATGTCTCTATGCATCACATTAAGAGCCCATCTTATATAAAGGGCTCCTAGCACTTTGTTCTCTTTTTTTTATTTATTTATAATTTAGGGCTTCTGTGATAGCACCCCCATTATCTATGTTGCATTACCCCCCCGCACCTTCTTCCTCAGTGTGGGACTATGATAATCAGAGGTGGAACTAGTCATGGGCCCAGGTGCAAAAACATGCTTTGCCCCGCCCCCATAATTTTCTGGTTTTTTTCTGTATTTGTCTATTATTTGTGTAATAACTATGTGGGAATAATATAATATAAAAAAAATAGGTACCAATATTTTAATAGGGTATTGGCAATATTGGTGACTATTTTTATTATATTATTTGTGGTAATTACACAATTGCTGGATTTTTTTTAAGTTTAGAGAGATATTAAACTATCAGGGAGGGTGCTGCAGATGCCACTCTCCCTGGCAGGAATATAATAAACAAAATTAAAGGGAAAAGAGGCTAATAAACTGTAAAAGAAAACAGACTAACCTGCACTTATCTTGCAAGAAGCACGGGAGTGTGAGTGCTGGCGTAACGTTATGACATTGTGTGGGGTGCTCTGCTTAAAACAGGGGCAAACACAGTTGTTTTTTTAAATAAAAGTGGGGTTTTCAATGCTTGTGGGATATATTAGGGGCCTGGACATGGTACATACTATAATAAATATATGTTGTTTATATTATGGATTGGGAATTGCACACTATATACAGTATATGGTATGCCATTTCCAGACCCCTAATATAACCCACATGTACTTTATACTGTGCCATTCCCAGACCACTAAAATACCACACATATATTATAGCATGTTCGATTACCAGACTGATAATATACCCCCCATGTACTTTATATAGGGGTATATTAGGGGTTTAGAGATGGCACACTCTATAAAGCACATATGGGATATTTTATGTGTTTAGGGATAGATAGCTTATACTGTAATGTATGTGGGATATATTAGAGTCTGGAAAGGTCTCTTGCACAAAACATCTTGACATAATGTGGTGCTTGCAATGGTATTGCTTGTTTGCTTTGTGAAGGAGAAGAAGAGATCTGTATTATGAAAAGATCACACTCATCTGTTTATTATAGAGAATATTTTTATATTTTAGGTATTAGTGAAATATAAGTCATTGTTACTTATTGTGTGAAGTGAATGAGAAATATTGCTAGTGAGAAGTATTGTGGCTAGACAGAAAATATACACAGAGCCTTACAATAGCGCTACTATATCCTTCCCAATGTTCTTAATCAAAGTCTTTTTATGTTCTCTCCTTGGTCTTTTACTCACTGCATATGTCCATGTACAGTGTTCTCCGTTTCAAATTCCACCAAAGGGATCCTTCCCAGTAGATACCTCCTTTTCAAACTCTAGCGATGTGCCCCTTCCCTTTCCAACATGTAGATCCAATCAGAACCATATGCAAAAGAAGTAAACACAGGAAAAAATGGTATAGTACGTTCAACACATATCACATCAACTTCAGAAATGGGTCACTCACAATATATCTCTCTTGTAACTTTGCTTATCATGAACACTTGATGTATTTTGCTTCACTCCTGTCTGTACTGAACTCCTCCTCCTCTCTCCGTGTCCCCCTCCTTGCCGGCAAGCAGAGCCCAGGAAAACAGAAAAAAAGAGGGCACAGAACACCTAGTGCAGCCTGCAATCACTGGACCCCAACCTTAACCCAAGCGGTGTAACCTGCTCACCTTTTCCTTCTCTTGGGATTTAAGCATATATGGGGTTCTCTTTGTAACAGCTGATCACAAAATAGTATGTTCACTCCTCGCAATATTTAGAAAGTATTTATTCAGACAGAAAAGAGGGCATCAATTCTAACAAGAATAATTAAAAACTTTTGACCATAAAAATTTCTTTAAAAATTTCTCCTGGTGTCATAACTTCATTCAGTAAATGGCCAGTCAGTAATCATCTGTATTGCATCTGATTGAAATATATTCCACAAGGCAACACTGACTGGCCCGATACAATGTTGCTAATCAGACCACAGAATACTCACATAACTTAGGCTTTAACTGAACGGGACGGTACTAACCCACAACTTACGCGTTTCAACTTGTAAGTCTTTCTCAAGGTGCGTGGGTTGGTAGCAGGTGTGGGTTTAAATCGCTCCCGTACTTCTGGTTCATTATTTCATCTCTTACATTTTTTTCATCCAATTATAAGGAACATTTTCCTACTTCAGCTTTCTTTTTAAACTTACACCTAACCAATTCCATTTTCTAATCTATTTACATAGGAATTATTTCATACTCTATTGGAGGAATTAAATCTCTCTACGGAATCATCTCTGGGTCCTAAAGTTAACCCACATTTAACCCTATATTAACAGAATAGCCATCCTATTTGATTCCTAAACTAATCAACCATTATACATATGTGGTGCTAATCATATAATTATTATAAGTGAATCCTCAAAAATATTGGGTACAACAATTAGAAATATATTCCAAAGCTCTAAATCCTAAAGATCTAAAATATTTACCTCAATCATGCTACCATCAAACTATTTATGTAGTACAAGTGCTAAGTGTGTATAAATGTCTAAGTGGAACAAAAGAAAGCTAATATTAATATAGCTATATTTAATTAAAAACCTAATAGGAGTGTCTAATCTCTATATTATCTCAAGGGTATTATTCAAACCCCCTGGAATATCATTTACATATATATTATCTAATATGAAAAATACTTTAAAGTGAATCCTAAAAAATCCTTTTTTATATGTAGTAATATAATTATAAATATAAAGTGCAACACAGTGAACGGTTATGTATTCAACTTTTTTAAGTGTAAAGTGCAAAAATATTTTAGTTATCAAATTTATGTAAGGTGCTAATATAAATAATAAGGTCAATAACTATTAAAAACTTATAAAAACTAAGGGCCCATATTTAATTAAATATTAAATATTAAAAATTTATGAAAAATTCACTCCACGGCCATATGGGTTCAAATCCTTATAAAAACCATTTAAGCTCAAAGGCATTATTCAGACCCCCTGGAGTTAAAGTATTATTAATAAAAATAAGTTCCATTTCTTTCTTTGCTAATCTACTTTTCATATTCGGGGTCCTCCAATCTTGATCTACCTTTTTAATACCTATAATACATTTGACGGCCCTAAGATCACTCTGGTGAATTTCCTTAAAATGAGCGGATAGGGGATGGCTCATATTTCCCTTCTGTATATTGGAGATATGTTCCCTCCATCTTTCTTTCAGCTTACGTGAGGTTCTTCCTATATAAGCTAGTGAACAACTGCATTCCACCAAATATATGCAATTAGTGGAGTTGCAGGTAATAAACTCACTTATTTCTTGCTCCTTTCCTCCCTGTGTCTTATATTTCGTAATCTTAGAGTTTTCACTTTTTATTTCCTTACATGCTCTACATACCCCACACCTATAGAACCCCTTACTCTTAATTATTGGGCCCTTTCACCCGGCTGTATCGCTCATCACTAGTAGATTTTGCGATACAGCCGGGGGAAAAAAGGAGAAAATTCAAGAATTCATGACTTTTTCAACAGTGGTAGATTGTTCTAATCTATTGTCTTACCAGATAATAATATTGCTAATATATGGGCCCATAATATTGGGCTTGATTCAGACTTAAGAAGGATCTTGAAAATAAGAGAGGAAAGTTACACCTGGACAACACCATGTTGATTGCAGTGAGTCAAGGTAATTGTATTCTTTGCATGCAGGGATATATCTTTGAATTGCTTACTGCACACAAATACTGACCAGCGTTACTATCACGCTGTTATTTAGACTTGGGATAGGAAACATCACCTCTCAACTCTAATACTGATTGCAACAGATGAAATATGACTCCCCCTGCAATCAACATGGTTTAGCCCAGGAGTAACTTTCCTCTCTTATTTTTAAGCTCCTACTTAAGTCTGAATCAGGCCCATTATTATTAATGTGTATTATATTTGATAATAGGCTGATCTCTGCTGGCTGTATAGCAGGCTAATTGCTGCAAGCTGAGTTTGCAGACTGATAGCTGCAAGCTGAGTTACCAAGCTGTAAACTGCAGGTGGAGATCTTCTAAAGAAGAAAACAGGAACCAGGTACCTTGAGTGACCAAGTTGTTCTGGCACTGTGAATACAGTGCTCTGGGTTTAAATAGAACACTCATGACCAGGATTGGATAGCCTGGTCCATGTGATTCCTAGAGCTGGACTCTGATTGGCTGGAACAAGTCATATGATGATTCCAAGTTGGCAGCACCCATGAAATAGTCCTGGAAGCATGGTAATGGCCAGAAAGGGCAGCTGACAGATGGCCCATGATGTGGTAAGTGCTGTGGTTTGTGACAGAGGATATGTGATTAAATTGATGACCCCTAACAAGTGTAAATGTTTTTGCGTATCTGGAGGGTACAGCCAGCAACACTCTGATGTGGATCAGCTGCAGTTGCGGGGAAACACCCAACCAGCTCATTGATTACATGCCTTCACCCACACACACTCATGGAATGCCCTTCAGCACACAAGACGATACCCCTCCAATATGCTATGGTTTGAATAGGTACCATATGCATGCGTTTTGCCTCTGAACATGCACAATTGCAAATCACTGAATTATATACGTCTGGCCAGCTGAAATACGCTCAGATCTGGATTGGGCCTCCTTAGAGTGTGAGAAAGTTGTATATGGGAGAAGCCTCTTCCTAACAGTTTTTAACTGTAAAGTGACCAGCTCCACAGCATCTCATGCAACTCATGGTAGCAGTGTTCCCTACTTGGATGTAATGTAGGAGAATGAAAAACAAATATGTTCTTACTTCACTCTTCCTTAGAGATAGAATTGTATAGTCTGTTACTGGTTAATGGCAGTGTTTCTGAGGCATTTTATTTCCTTTGTTTCTGCTAAAGCAGATTAATGCTGCCTTTCATTAACCTGTATGCATTAACCTATAAATTGACCTGAGCAACTTCCATTTTGTGCATTCGCTGTTTCTCTTCAGAGAACTCATGGCAGCAGTTGTTTTGTTCTTGGAACTATTGTTTTAGGTTAGATAGCATGGTTCCCTTTTCTAAGCATAAATATACTATATATAGTCTTTTTTATTTCAATTTTACTTATCATTGCTGCAACAGCTGAGAAGTCTTTCAACTAATTCCCTTTCTCTCTCTCGCTCAAACTGGAGAGTTGAGTCTTTATTAAATAAATATCATTAATCCTGACAGGGTGTTTGGTGTCCCATGGAAACATAAAATTACGACCTCCTGTTTAACAGTTTAAAGTTTAACACCAGTGAACATCCTAGATTCTAGTATCCATGTTAGCATAATAAAATACAATCTTGCAGCCACAATAAAAGAAAGCAAATCGTAGTCACTACTATACAATTGTCATGCAGTCACAGGGAAACAACCAGGACCCCAAAGGAGATTTGGGCTGACCACCTGGAAGCGGAGTCTAAATCATGGTCTGGTATTCACCGAAGCCCCTGATGGTGGGGACAGTCTTGGCTGCAAACCATGACAGGTCGCTAAACAGGTATCAGCCCTGGGGTAGCAAAGGAAGCCGGTCTAAGATGAAGATGAGTAATGAACAGGAGATTTGAAACTGGGAGATGAATATGAGGAATGGAGACTCGAACAGAAGTACCTCGGCTCGGACTTCCAATGGGTGGCTCACTAAGTTGGCCGCATTTCATCTGGCTCCCGACGGGCAGCAAGGAAATCCCTCAACATCGGGCTTCTCTGCGGCGATTTATTTACAACTGCCTAGAGGACACTTCTGTCTATCACCTCTGCTAAGCCGCAAGGACTGCCACCGGGAACGCTGCACTGGCCCCAGTCTGCCTCAAGCGTGGAGGCTGCCATCTTAATGTGAGAGCATGCGCCCCGCATCTTCTCTCCACCGCGGCATTCGGCTCTGCTCTCCTGCTGCAAGTAAGCCCCAAACTTAGAACCAGATCGCTGGGGCACCCTCACTGAAAGGCTCTGAAGCTGTGTGTGAGGTAGAGGACGTCATCTTAGAGGGAGGCATCTACAGGCAGGTCATCAAGGCTGGAGCGCTAACTCTGTAAAGGGGTAATCTGTATCCCCTGACCACCTATGCCTATAAAAAAGCATTATTTTTATGAACCTCTAGCTCCTGTGCCACAGAGGGATTCTTACTTTTATTGATTGTGCAGGCTATAGACTTTTGCAATTGGTTATACTAGCTTGCTCTCACAATTCTGGAAGTATTGATGTGTGCTAAAAAGACACATTCGAATCAGCACTAAGGGAACCCTGAAAAATGATATTGTAACTGTGTCAGTGGGCGTCACATGTATACACCTGCACATCAAGACATCTGTACAAGAAATGCATATGATAGATCATGTAGGTCATCAATGGTTAAGTTGGTACGTGTGGTATGTATTAAAGGGTTTAGAACCTGCATCTTATTTGTCTCTATCCACTTGTTTGGCAGCAAAAGAATTTGTGTATATACACAATAGTACACATCTAAGAGAAGGCATATGGCTGTTTTCACTTTTAAATCTTTATTTTATCACTTACATATAGCATTTAATCTTAAACTTGGGTTAGATTGTGGATCTGCGTAGGAGGCAGTCATTGCATATGACAACTATGGTTGTTGCAATGATTGCTAAGATGATTACTCTTTCTACTACTAAAGTTTTGCTTTTGTTAAACAAGTAACATTTTCTTTAAAACTTCTTTTCTTACCTCACAAACTTATTAAATTATATTACATTCATTTTATGAAGCTGCTGCTTTCTCATGGAGTTCTGTGAAAGTCAAATAATAATAGTATATATGGAACTAGAGAGTGGTCGCTTCAGCTTATACATTAAACAGTGGATGTGATCCCTTGCATATCTGTCTGGCAATATGATCATTTCCATCCGTTACATGAACTATAAAAATATTCAGTGAGGATGATGATGGTGTTGGACTTCTCTGTGGCCAATGATTGAATTCTCCAGTATAGGTATGCTTTGACAGACAGCACATAGTTATCTGTGTACATGTAAGGAAAATTGTACTACTATTATACTGTAGGTCATTTTTATAGATGTTTTTAAAATAGATTTAATTGATGGTGTAATAAAAGCTCACAGGGAGGCTTAGACTGGGGCACCTTAGTTGAATATAAGGCTTAAAATGGCTCTTTATTTACTTTCCGATAGCAATACTATAATAATGGACTGGATCCAGACTTAGGAAATGGAGGGTGTTATCCGCCCTTTGAGATCATGATTGCGGATCAGACTTCCAGCACAGATCTGAATCCTCAGGATCCAAACATCTGTGTTGTAAGTCTTTGTAATAGTGGTTGGGACAGGGCAGGAGTGATATAGTAAGGGCATGCTTAGGCCCTGTTGAAAGGTTCCTGCTGCAAAGGCTCACATTGTGAATTAGGGACAGCCGAAAGTCCTTTGCAAGAATATTTTTTTAATAAATTGGTGAGTATGCGATTGGAAGCACCGCCGCTGGGAACTTAGGGTTAGGCTGCGGGGGGAATTCTTATGGTTAGGCTGCGGGAGGGACTTAGGGTTTGTGGTTAGGGTGCGGGAGGGAGTTAGGGTTGTGCTGCGGGGGGGGGGAGAGTTAGGGTTAGGCTGTATAGGGAGGGGAATTAGGGTTAGGCTGTGGGGGAGGGACATAGGGTAGGGAGCGTGTTGGGGGAAACTCACCTTTCGGAGCACCATGTTCGGTGCTCTGGGGATCGATTGCTATGCATAAGGCATAAGCAATCGATATCCCAGCCAGTTTGGAACTGGCTGGGAGTAAACGGCCCTTTTGAAGTAGGGCTGTTTGTTACGGGAATCCACACTCCTTAGGCCCTTATTCAGTTTTCCGAGCCATCCCCATTTTACATGGAGGGAAGGTATGGCAAGCTTGTATATGCAAGGGGAGTGGCCTCTACTCTCCCGTACAAGAGTTAGGATACAGCGGGGATCTGGCATCGGATCTCTACTGCCACTACGCTCGGAACTCTAAGTGCAGCAGAGGCGGAGCTCTGGATCCAGTCCAATGTAAGTAATGTTTCTGTCACCATGACGCATGTTTTTGTAAATGTGCCACACCCACTTTTTGAGCAACGTGTGTTATATTTATTATACACAAATGTCCCCAGTCATTAATTTTGCTCATGGACTAATGCATGCTCATTAATCAACTTTTACCCTTACAGTGGTATTGCACAATAAATTCCAATAGTAGAAATGAGATATCTAGTAATAACATGATTTATTTTTTACACTTGTGAGGCAATACGGAATCTGGATAACATAACCAAACTAATATTACCTTTAAATCTAGAAGAACTTATTAAATATAGTAATTATCTGAAATTAAATCTGCAACTTATTAATATGCATAACACTGTTCTAATAGTAGCAGTCAGTCGGCTTAAGACCTGTACACTCTACCGTTTTTCAAATTATGAAGTTATACAAAATGTTAATTGTCAATCAGTCTGTGTACACATTGCACACAATTTTAGGTTGAGCCTTATTTATCAAATGGTTTGATCTGCAAAATAAAGCCTTTTAATAGATACAATCAAATAATTTTTGAACTTTGTAACGATCAGGCAAGATCATTGCAGCATTCACACTTGCAAAATATTGCTCCATACAGTTATGTATCGGGTGTTTTTAAACAATAATCACAAAAAAAAAACTTGTGTATAGGGCTTTAATTTTGCACATTATTTTTCTTAAGCAATATTGAATAGCATAATTATATTTTTTCCATTTTATCAAAGAATACTAAAAGTTAAACTCACTGTTTATAGACGTTATGGTGAAACCTTGCTAGTCTACAAACTATATTGCAGGAATTACCTTTAAAAATATCTACACTAAAAAGGAAGGGGGGAGGGGGGCTGAGGTCAGATGGTTACAGCTAAATAGATAGGGTTGGATTCTGAATTGTGAACGTCACATGACTTCCACAAGCTTGATTTTGGGCCTGATTCACAACTAAAAAGGTGCTGTGTATAGTTATGTAAATGACTACTGCATATGCGTAGTGATGCTGACTGCGTAAGCTATGTAGCCTTTAGGTATGTAGCTTCACTACGTGCGCTCTTTAAAGACCGCACTTAGTTTTTTAAGTAAAAGGAGGTGTTCCAGTGCAGCCTCTGGTGGAACTTAGGAGAAGTGGGTGGGGAAGGCATTTAGATTAGGTAGGAGGGAGGACATAGCAAAGTCCATGCATATTTTCCCAACTTAGAAGGGAAAATACATGCAGGAACTTAAGGATGCCTATGGCACTCGAAAGTGCTATTAGGCAACTAAAATGGGGGCAGGTCGGGGGAGGGGACTGAACAGATAGGTGCGGATACTTATTTCACACTTAAGTGTGAATCGGATCTTTTGTGGCAATGCGCATACCAGATGTTACTCAATGGATCTCTATCCAGTGGGGCGGCCCATCCATCTGTCCGCTTAAACCCCAGAATGTGGATGGGGAGGAGCATGTACATTTTACAGTAGGGGCGGGTTTAAGTGTTCCATGCAGATCAATCATCTTACATTTAAGTAGACATTTAAGGTAGGTTTATGGCAGTGTCAGTACTGCCAAATCCACACAAGAGAGGGGGGTGACAAGGGAGTTCACTCAGCTCTTATGTGCGGACTACCAGACATCTGTGCAACATGCACAATGGTCTGAATCTGGCCCATATTTAGGATCTATTTATCGGTTCTCTGGGAGGATTTATTTAATAAAGTATTAAACAGTTTATGTCTGCAGCTCTTCAAAACATGATGAAAATTGTATTTTACCAAGTGCCCCCATGTCCTGCAGCCACCTGTAGTTTCACATTTAAAAAAATAAGGAATCTATTTTTTATACATTACCCCACTCCCAATGTGTCCAAACTCAATTGGAGAACCAGCCCCAGTGCCAACTGTCTTGGGGCTTGCTGGAATGAAGATTGAGGGCCACTAATTCCAAGTTTTTTTACTAACCATCCTAGGTTTGAGGGGAAAGGGGCTATGTATGTATTTATTTATTTATTTGTTTATAACCACATATTGACCGCACTGGTGGCTGTTCTCATTCACTCAACAGGCACAAGCAGTAAGCGAGGATTGCCAGGGGAACAAGTTTAGGGGTAGAAAGAGGATAGCCCAGGGCGGAAAAATATTCTGGTGCCCCTATGTGTCCAGCCTCTTTTTGTGCCCCTTATATGGATCAGCCTCCTTATGTGCCCCCTTATATTATCTGCCCTAAATTACATATAATCTGCCCTACATTATATATTATCTGCCCATAGATAATATAATATTTATAATATAGGAATAATAATAATATGGGGCACATAATATTATTATGGGGACAGATAACAGAAAAGGTCCCCCAAAAGGTGTAAGAATAATAAAATAAAGCCTCTCTCTAACTAACACACACACACACACTACCTGATCACACTACCTGATCACACACACACAATACCTGATCTCTCTCTCTTTCTCTCTCACACACACACGCTCTGGCTCCACCTCTGATCTCTAGACTGGTCACATGGTCGCATCACAGGAAGCTCTGGCTCTACCCCTGATCTGCAGACTGGTCACATGGACGCAACACAAGTCTTGCTGCAGCTTAGATTTCTATTCTTGGCTGCAGCGCAGAGGCTGTGACCAACTGAATGGCTGCCTAGGGTAGGCAGCCATTCACTGGGACACAGCCTCTGAGTTGCAGCTGAGCAGTCACCACTAGCTGGGCAGCCAGCACTAGACCACCAGGGAGGTGGCCCTAAAACACAAAATGGCAATGCTACCGGTGGGGCACATGTCACCCTGCCCCCCGGCCCAGCCTGCCTCTACTCTCCCTCTTTAAATCAGCTAGGGGCGCGCCCTGCATACACATACACTGTATCATCAACTCCAAAAATTATTGCATAATACTTTAACCTGAAGACTGGTGACAAAGGTATAAAGCATTATATAACAAATGAATGTTATTTAAGTTTTATTGCACTACATATACTGTAGAGTTATAATTCTCCTTTAAAATGTAACTGCTTTAACTGGGAAATATCATTGTTGTATCAACCATGTAAATCACAGACATGTCTTATAAAGTCCCTCTTATACTAAGTGGCAGGTCAGTGTGACAGCACAGATCATACATCCAGGGAGACTGCTGTGTGGCACAAATGAGAATGATACAAGTAGTCTGGAAGGTAATTCTCATGAGAATTCAGACACTGGGCAAAGAGTATAAATATGCCCCAATGACAGTGGAACTGTCATCAGCGCCGGGATGTCCTGCTTTCAGGACTGAGTTTGCGACATCCAAGAAGGGGTTTTTTTTTTTTGTTTATTTTTTTTTTTTTATGCCAAGGCCCCCCTTCCCCCCAGATTAAAAGCTTACAAGAATGGACCCCAGCAGAGCAGGTAAGTATGTTTTTTTTATTTTTGCTCTACATTTGGACATTTTTTGTGTAATGGTATACTTTATTATTTAGAATATGCAGACATTTATATGGAGCTGTAGGCCCTGGATAGCAGGGCATGCTGGCACTTGTGGTTCTCCAAGTGTCAGCATGCCCTGGCATCCTTGTGCATGCTGGTACTTGTAGTTCTACAAGCATCAGCACGCCCTGTGGGGCCAGAATTTTTTTTTTATTTTAGTCATTAGCAGGGGGAAGGGAGGGCGATGGGGGAAGTGGTTCATTTTTGTTAAATGTTTTTTTTTTCTAAACTGCTTTTTTTTTTTTACATTTTAACTAATTCACTTTTTTTTCACAGCTTCGGTGAACTGCTCCTTACGCTTACACCATCCCAGGGCTTGTTAAGCAGTCACAGGACAAAAAAGAAGACGGTAGCGCAGGTCTGAATCAGGGCCAATGTGGGCAGATGGTAAAGGTGAGCTCAGCACATTCTGAGACAGGCTGCCATTTCATCAAAACAGGCTGTCATTGTCCTGTGTGGTGGTTGGGGTTTGATCAAGAAAAAAGAAAAAGCAGCCTGAGAAACAGTAAGCTGTGGGGAGAATACTAATTGCCAGAGAATAAAATACACATTTTAAAACCCCACACACTTCCAGATTAGCACTAGAATATGCCCAGGGTCAGCTGGCAAATCACAGGAGCTGTGTACTACACACAGTTAGCAGGTAACACAGGAGTAATAGAGTTTTGTTCCATAATGCTGGAAAATCCTCAGGAAAACACTGGTAGCACAAGCAGTACGAGAGCCTTCCACCAGAATGCTGAGAGCACAGGATTTACCGGAACGCTATAGTTAATCAGAACCGGAATGCTGGGATAGATGAAACCAGAACAGTATGGCTGATTAACCAGAATGCTGTGACCTGGAATAGCACATGGAAATTCACAGGAAGATAGCGCAAGTATACCTGATGCTCTAGCAGGAACACAAGAACACATAGATCTAAAGTCAGTTTATATTCTCTGGCAATTAAATAGCCCAGCTAATAGCGTTAGCCACACCTGAGGAACTGCCTGAAAGTTAAGTTTGCTGGTGTGGCTTGGCAACCACTTTTTAGACAAGCTGTGGCAAAACAAACTTTAAAAGGTGCCTAGTGCCTTACTTTCAGTTATGGCTAAGAATGTAAATACCCTCTTTTACAGTACTCAAAAAGCTTTATTGTAAATTTACAAAAAAAAATTATTGATGCAGAATCATTATTATGAAAAATATAGAGCTCCGTTATACCTTTTATTAACCTTTTAAAAAGAATTTATCAATTTTCAGTTAAATTTACACTTCAAATCCAATATTCTTTTCTTATCAAAGAAAAACAATGCTGGGACTAAATTGTTAATAAAAAAAGTAATAATATATAATTAATTCTAGCTGAACATGCATGGTTTCATATATTTAGTAATATAATTCCATCACATGATATGTTAATTTGATGGAACATTTCATATTTAAATTGCTTGCAAGTTATGAAATTATAAAGCAAATAGGCCTTGCACTTGGGTGTAATTGACTGTAGGAAGGATTCTATTTCATTGAATGTTAGCATAGTATATTGTCACTGAATTCATTTTATATACAGCTATTCTAAATGCAACATTTGTTTAATAAAACTTAAAAATTGATGCTAATTGCAAATATGCCTTGCACTATTTGCCAGAAAAATTAGATGGCAATGTAACACAGAACATTTAACTTAAATTTTCCAAGTATTTAAGACTTGAACAGAAGTTTAGAAAAGCTAATGTTAGACTCTTGAATTGAATTAATTTTTTAATTGCAAATGACTTTACAAACGTGCTCCAAATAGGTTTCTATATAAACTTCAACAGTTTAATAAAAAGAAAAAAACTGTGATACGATCACTGTGGACTTTTACTTGGTGCTTCATTATTGCCTCAAGTGTAAAAACTGCAATTTG
>WWET01000894.1:351760-364980 GCA_011038615.1 Limnodynastes dumerilii | reverse complement strand
CAAGCACTTAATTAAGTCTGGATCCAGCCCATAGACCTTTTGCAACAGAATAAACCAATGCATGTGAAAGCCAGTAATGTATGCTGAAATTAATCTAATACAGGTTATCCACACTGCATTAAGCATATGGGTCAGCAAAAGTCTGTCTATTCTTGGAATGTCAGACCGTAGATTATGAACGAATGCAGATCGTGGAAAACTGAAGAGGTTTAGGGAACAAAATGCATCAGCTGCTTGCAATATTGCCAGGAATGTGCGAGAGGATCAGCAGAGCCAATGCGAAATTCAGAGTCTGTCTTCATCATGAGACACAGCTTGGGGCAAAATATCCTGTTATTATGATGCAGAGTACACACAAAGCTCAACGTGTGATCTGTGTGCAAATGGAAAATTGCTCACAAATAAAAAAAAAAAAAAAAAAAACGCTGTGATTGGGCCATGCACCCCTTCTACCCTTAACAGCCATAACCTATACTTAGCTTAAGTAACATAACTTTTTTTTCTTATCTATAATTAACATCGCTAATAATACATCTACCTACATATACATATAACTATACACACCTTAAAAACAAACATGCTAACACACCCAGGAAAGCACACCAGGAAAGGGGGAAGGGAGGGTTCCCGTCCCTGAGCGCATCCAACGAGGGTAAACAACTCCCAGCCAATTTTCAAGACACGGATCTACACCAATGCCTTCCTGGGAGGATCAAAAAAGTAAGAAAATCCCCCGTGCCACCCGAAGGCGAACAGCTAGTCCTAGTTGCACCCGGCCTCGGTTGCACCTCCAAACAAACACTTATCTATGTCTATCTTAACTACTTATCAACTCTAACATACTTCCTATACGCCGCTGAGTTCCACCGCCCCAGAGCTTTAATCACATCTGGTGACCTACAATCAAGGGTGGCGGAAGTGGCTGCTCCAATGCGAAATGAGTGAGTCCCGTAAAGAGAGGCATCTAAACCCATCGCTATCATCCCCCACTTCATGACAAACCCAAACTGATATTTAGTAAGGGGATCCCCCTCCCAATGGGCTAGCCAGTTAACACCCTTAGTGGATTCCATTTGTAAATAATTTTTTGCTAAAGCAACTGGACATACCGACTGGTCCGAGTGCTTCAGCAAAAATACCCATCAGCCCCTTCCCATTTGGTCCGTCTTCGACCTATGAACTTTATAGGCTACCTACTCATCATGTATGACCACGTTCCTTGATAACATACCAGAGTCGACCGCCTTCTTACTGGCGGCCACCAACTCGCTCACTCTAAATGCCCCAAAAAAGCCCAAGAGAACACCACCCGGAAAAGCCTACTCTTGTGTCACCTCCAGGATCACAGCCAACAATCTAATAAGCCCCTTCATAACCTTTCTTACCATGGGGTGTTTTGTGTAGTCATAAGGCCCCTCCAAAATAGAAAAGTGGGACACCCCAGCTAGGAATGAGCTCATACTAGCCCTGGTTCTACCTGCCTCATTCTCTTTCCAAATCCAACTTAAAATAGAATCCACACTAGGCTTACCTTGCCTCTCCTGTCTTCGCAAATAATGAGACCACTTAGCTCACACACGTTTGTAAACCCTTAGCGTAGCCGGGGCCTGGGATGCATTAGACAGTACTTCTAGGTCGGATTCACAATCTGCCAAAGATGTAAAGGGCATGACAGACCTTTTTTTTCAGCCTGCGGAGCCATATCCCTGAACCTAGCCCACTCACCCCTGGAAAGCGCACCTGCGATCTTGTTTTCTATACCTGGCACATGCTTCACTCTAAAGGTTACGTTGAACTGCAAACATCTTAAAACTAAAAACCGCAGTAGCCTAATAGCAGGAGAAGATGAAGCCCGCTGCCCGTTGATGGCCTGGACCACCCCCATGTTGTCGCACCAAAATACAATGCTTCGATCCTGAAGCTGAGTTAACCAAACTCCACTGCGACAACAATGGGGAAGAGCTCAAAGACCAGCAAGTTTTCCGTGAGCCACGTCTGACTCTGGACATGGTGCAGCGCACCATTGCCCCTGGAAATATGCACCAAAACCTGTTGACCCGGCCGCATCGGTATATAGCTGCAATTCCATATTAGAAGCAATAGGCGTCTGCCAAATATGCGTCCCATGGAAGTCCGACAAAAATTCAGTCCACACTGCCATACCATCAAGAATATCCCTAGAGACGGTCACAAAATGATGCAAAAGCCTCACTCCCTCCGTTGCCCTCTCCAGCCGTTCGCAGAAAACCTTGCCCATAGGTATTACTCTATATGCAAAATTTTAAAGTCCCATGGGGGACTGAATCTTTTTTAAGATAACCTTCCAACGACTTCCCACCTCAACGAGAGCTTCCCTCAGACGGCTGACCTTCTCTGCCGGAAACCTACAAAACCTAGCCACAGTATCGATTTTGATACCCAAATATGACAACCAGGCAGTGGGACCTTCCATTTTGTCAGATGCCATCAGGACTCTGAAATGATGGAACAGTGCCCTAGCAGAAAAAAGAGCCTTAACACACCTCCGATTCAGCTGGGCCAATGAAAAGAAAGTCATCCAGGTAATGCACTATTAAATTGTGACTTGACCCCACCTGTACGCACCAATGCAAGAAAGTGCTGAATTTTTCGAAGAAGGCGCAGGAGATGGAGCACCCCATGGGCAGGCAACAGTTCATGATAAAACTTTGCGGCATCCTGAAACCCATAAACCGAAAGGACTCAGGATGCAGTGGGAGCAGCCTAAAGGCCGAATTAATATCTAATTTGGCCATAAGAGCCCCCTTACCGCATGAACACACCATCTCCAAAGCCTCCTCGAAAGACTGATAGACCACCCGGCATTGACCCGGATCAATAGCATCTTTAACCGAGCCACCCTTCGGGTAAGACAGGTGCTGTATTAGCCGAAATATTGCCGGGGT
Organism: Limnodynastes dumerilii; assembly: GCA_011038615.1. Taxonomy (NCBI): domain Eukaryota; kingdom Metazoa; phylum Chordata; class Amphibia; order Anura; family Limnodynastidae; genus Limnodynastes; species Limnodynastes dumerilii. Next base: position 362,056 of record WWET01000894.1, on the reverse strand, counting down.
CTTTTGAGGACTACCCTGACCGTGGACACCAACAGCCCTTCCAGCGGTGGACTACTAAAAGGGCCAGCTATTCACCCCTTGCGCACCTCCTCCATGACCTTTTGATCCAGTATGTTTGAGAACTGCCTCGCTGACCTAAGGTTACACGGGCAAACTGAAGAAACTGAGCTAACAATGGGCAACCCAAACTTAAAACCCAAATGTAATAATTCTGCCACATCCCTTATTGGGTAAACTTCTAGCCATGGAAGCAATGCAGCAAGCCTAATTGGGGATCGTGTATTGGGTAATGGCCCTAGGCCCTGGCTGGTTCCTAGGAGAAAACGGGAGGGCTGCATGCGACAGTCTTTGGCAGGGTGACCACCACCGCATTTGATGCAGGAGTGTCTAAAACAGCACACTGCGCCCCTGGTGCACCTTGAGTTATTAAACCCAAAGCATCTACCCTTTCCCGGGGCCAGGGTGGAGTTCCCCCCCTTTTGCTGAATTGAGGGCCTCTGAAAGGACTGGGGGTCTCCCGCAAACTTGCCCGATTGGGTCACCGATGTCCAAACCTTGATGTCTTCTATGCCGAAGTCAAGACATCGAAGACCCTCATGTTTCTTCCTGAAGCCCTCAGCATAAGCTCTCCAGACAGAGGACTGGATTCACAATTAATAATGTTGGTGACTTAGGCACGGGCATGCGCCCTCCAGGTGTTATCTAGCGTATCAACAATCAGACGGAACTTTCTTCTGTCTGAGCCCATTTCCGAGGAAATGGGCTGTCCTTCCTTTCCACCCACTAAAGTGGGCGGGGGGAAGTATGGTAAGTGTATAGTGTGGGAGGAGGCTCCCACACTGTAGCGGATCAGTGGTTGTACAGACCGCTGATCCGCACTTCTGACTTAATGCAGGCTTATGGCAGCGTAAGCTGCCATAAAGCCCGCATGACAGAGGGGAGTGACAGGGGGTGAGCACTCCCCTCTGTCTCGCGTAATTACAGACTCCCGCATGCACGGAAAGCGTGCGGGAGGCTGGAACAGGCCCAGAGCCCTTAAAATTATTGTGCATATCTTGTATAAGGTGCATGTAAAACCAAATAGCTCTAGATTCGCCCTGCTGGTACTCGATGTAGCAAGCCGCAAACACGCAAAACCCTTCCAACCATCTGGCAAAGGTTTTAAACGCATCCTCACCCACCCCTCCTTTCGCAATAGCTGCTGTAAGACCTTTATGCGCATCATCCATAAGGGAAAACATGTCTACATATTTTTCCTTCTTAATTCTGTCCTTTACTGACAACCTAATCTGCCAATAAATAGTGGTGCTTTCACACACCATCGCCTGCGCCCTCTGTCTAGCAACTTTCTTTGCACAGGAGTCAGATGTAACCTTATTTGATTTGGCCAAACTACCACTCCCCAGCATTTTGCGGAGCAACTTTATTACCTTGCTCGGCTTAATTCTAGAGATTCAGAGATTGAAAATAAGAACTTAAAGTTACACCTGGGCAAAACCATGTTGATTTCAGGGGGAGTCAAGTTAATTTTATTCTATGCATGCAGGGAGAATGCTTTGCTTTTACTTATTGCACACAGATACCTGATCAGCTTCACTTTTAAACTGCTAATTAGACTTGAGCTGGGAAACATCACCTTTTAACTATAATACTGTTGCAACAAATGAAATTTGACTCCCCTGAAATCAACATGGTTTAGCCCAGGTGTAACTTTAAGTTCTTATTTTCAATCTCTGAATCAGGGCCAGTAGACCCCACAGACGACATACCATCGGACAGCGAGGGGGAACGATCTGCGCTGGAGACCAGCACTAACTCATCCGTCCCAGAAGCTTCACCTGGAGCAGAAGCTTGAGCTGAACCTCCCCGAAACCTCTCCATCTGGTTGATCCTGTTGCCCACCGTTGTTTTCCTGCTCTGCAGAATGAGTCCCTGATAAAACAGATATATTAGGACCATGCACCGTACTGATTACCGCTATGTCTGCCTTCGACACTTCCCCTAGCTGCTGCTGCGCCACTACCATTGGCTGACTCATGGCGGGGCTGGGCAACCTAGGTGCATTTACTACCGAGAAACTTGCAGGTTGACCCGCCGGGAGTGTACATAAGGGGCATAATGCCGAAAGGAAATTGAAAGGAGTCACCCTGTGACCATAGCTGTTGCAGGAAAAATCCTGGTGGCAAGACCCACTGCTGAACTTGCTGGATCCTCCCTTGGCTGTGTGGCCTATTGCTGCTTCTCCCTGACCTTGCTGCAGACCTGCTGGAACGCGTGGATATACTATTTTGTAGTGCAGATGCAGAGGAAGGGCAGGTAGATGCCACTGACCCCCTCCTAGAATTGCCCCCTGAGAACAAAGAAGCACTAGAGCCCCTGGTGGATGATGGAGCCTGCTGGCTTCCCAAAACGGCCTGGTGCTTACTTCTGTTCCTATATCTCCTGTGCTTTCCTACCCCTCCTGCTTTAGGGGTATCCATAATAACAGAGTTGCTCACAAGGGACCCATTGCAGGAAGCATGAGAGGCTCTCCCTGAGGCTTCAGGGGGAGTCTCTCATGCTTCCTGTAGTGCACTGCGCGCGGGGGCGTCAAGTGGGGATGTCAGGCGTTCATGCACTGCGCAGCCTCACGCTCTGCAAACAGATGAGGAGTGTGAGGCTGCGCAGTGCACGTATGCCTGACATCCCCATGTGACGCCCTCGCGCAGTGCACTGTTGGGAACGGTAGGCTGGTGTGGACCGTCACTGTGTGTATAGATATAGGTGGGACTGGGAGCCTCCATTGGGTGCAGAGTGAGTGCCACGGGCGGCCCCCATGTCTGCAGGGGCCCATGTGCACTGCACACTCTGCACCCATGGTAGATACGCGACTGGGTCCTTGGCTCTTTTTATACTGCATGTTGGGATTTCTTTTAGTCATTTTACTACAGTTGTCTCCAATTATACATACAACTTAATAGATACTGAGGGGCTGATCCAGACCTAAATGTACACCCAATGGCATGCCTAGAATAAATTTGCATGCAATTATGGCCATCCAGACCTGAATGCAACTAACTGCACAACAACTTGTGTTCAGAGGGGTCTTTCAAAGGAGAAGAAGAAGGAAGCAGCTAATGTACAGTAAGGGCATGCAACTGATCCATATGTGAATGCAGATGTAAGTGCACACACTCCACAACCTATATCAGGCCATTGCATTAGTATTTAACTTTACAATTTCAGAGCTGCATGTGCCTCTGGATCTTGTAATGATCATCCATTAATTACATTCACATCTACTGCACGCAGGATCCAATCACTTTTGCATTTAGGTTTGGATTAGGCCCTGGTTGTTTTTAGTGGTCAAAATAAGCAAGAACAAATCACTTATATTGCAGAAACAATTGAAAGATATGGTAGGATAAGGTTCAGTGCTCCTAAGTTTCTATGCAGCTGCTTGGCATCATGGGAAATATAATGTAACAACAGATGGTTTGTTTAAAATGCCCATACCAAATTTTGCTTTACAGAAATGAGTTATGCACAAGTTTAAATTATAACCCCAAAACACCACACTTTCGCATCGTAGTTTATAGCCTTGTCCATTTATAAAAGTTCTGACATGTTAAGTAGTTCCAATTCTTTATGAATACAAAAGGAACAAGGTAAAATATACAGTGCAATCAAGACATATGCATTTTGTAAAGCATAACGGATGCTTCATATTTCTCAACTGTCACTATTTTTAAACAATAGCCCAACATAAATATATCCAAACTGATAAACAGTAAGCACTTAAAAGTTATTTATTGTGCCATGTAATTGAAATAATGCTCAAATATGCTGAAAATATGATTGATATTATTAAGTGCTATCATTATCCTCATCCAAGCTGTCTCAGTAAAGTAAAAAAAAAGTATACCTAACAAGGGAGTTTTAATTTAACTATATAGAGAAAAATTTCTGTAAACATAAATAATACTAAAGATATCTGAATAGCAAATTGAAAAGTCAGTTGTCCTCTTGAAAGGGCACCCTGTAGCATATTTTATTCAGCAAGCATTATTGTCATTTCCAGCTGTGTTGGCATTATAATGGACACTCTACTTATTAAGTGTGACGGACACTGCCTGCCAGGGTTTTTGATGTCATCTAAACTGACTGGCTTTTATTTATAATATATCTCTTTTGTTTCTAGCCAAGATAAAAACGTATAAGGAGAAATATGCCCAGGAAAATCATAAACAATCACTGACTGTTTTGGCTTTATTCTTCAGCAAATAAATAGTTGATAGTTGAAAATAGTAAAGTCCCATTCAGCATCCCGTTTTGAAGATAAATACCTATTTAGAAATATATATGCTCTCGCCGAGTGTTAAATGGTTTGTTGAAACCTATTAGGGTACACAAGATGCTAAACATAAATTATAGCTAATATACTGCACCAGTGATTTTTAAACATAAAAATTACTGACACTGTAAAAACACACTTGAGTCACCATAGCAGCATAATAGCACTAATCCCTGTTTATCCAAGCGTGTATTTTTCAAAAACAACACAAACCTCTAATAAATGGTTTGGCTTCACCTTGACAACTTACGCTGGTTATTGCCTTGTTCATGCCTGGATAACCATGTGTTATGACTTAAATGTTCCTTAATATCAATTTATAGCTTAAAGTAAAAAGATTGAATAACACAGTGTACATATGGTTCAATTTATTACTGCAAAACAATCATTTCAGATTGAAGATATTTTCACTTGATGTGTCTCGGAGAAATCCTATTCTGTCGAATTCTCCGTATGAAGCAGATTTTTATGTCACAATAAAACTAAGACAGCTAATTTGTGCAAATATTTTCAGAAGAGAGATATATATGGTATATTCCTCAATCAAGAGATTTTTATTTTCTGAATTTCTATTCCTCTAACTTGATTTTACGGTAGTAGTGGTGATTTATCAAAATCCGTTCCAGTATTGCATCATTATAAAAGTTTCTCTATTTGTTTCTACAGTAAATATATTAAGATGCTAAATATTATTACAATTTTCATTTGTATGATTTTAGAAATTGAAATGAGAGTAATATTAATAAAAGTTAAAATATAAAATAAAATAAAGGCAGGCTGTAACATAAACAATCTGCAAGGGACATTATCATATGATTAAGTGCTTGAGATTTTTGTACCTGTGTCAAATAGTTGTATTTTAAGTTCACAAAAAGAGTCCTGAGTTAATAGACTCTCAGTAGACATGAGCTATTAGGAACTGTATGACAACCCCTTTATATATTCAGATAAAACTGATGAACTGTCCATTTTCTGTCAAGAAAAAGAAAACAAAAGATAGGAATTTAGGACTTGATTCACAGTTAAGAAGCTGCTGCTAATTACGTGTGTGTTTTAAAGACCGGTTAAACTGTGCATGCGCTGTACCCTTATTTATGCAATATATGCAGGGTTTAGGAATGGTAATCCATTAAGAGCAATTTACATCTCGTAATAAGTAAGAAGGGGCGTGTCAAGCCAAGTTAAGAAATAAGTTAAGAAAAGTGGTTGGGGGGTCATTTATATGGGGCAGACAGAGCGCGGTTTGCTAAGTATGTGCGTATTTTTAGTAACTTAAGAAGAAACTTATGCACAGAAAGATAAAGCTGCCTATGGCCTTCTTAAGTCAGTTAAGAACAACAATAGACAGGTTGTGTCAAGGGAGTTGCCTTGCCACTTAGGTGCGTATAATTGTGAATCCGTTTCATCATGGACCGTAGTCACAGATACGTTTTCACGTGGAGTTGCGTGCGTATTTTTAGGTACGTTTTAACTGCGAATGCATAATAACTTTATTTTTGTAAGTAACTTAGATAAGTGCTTTCGGCACAGACATGTGAATCGCAGTTGGGGACATACATACGGAGGGCGGGGTTAAAATACGTACCTGAAAATGTATGTGAAAGAGGGTGGGGGGGCATTTAACTGAGTTTTTGAAGGCGCAGTTACATAAAATAGCATGTACGGCATACATATACGCACATAAGTACACATGTAAAGTTAGAGGCGCTCTATGGAGGCGTATGTCTATGATTGCACGGCTTAAATGCCTCTGAGAAAGTGTGGGGGGAAGAGGTGAAAAATGGAACAACCAAATACTGTGTGTACATTGCATGCGACTGCTTCTAAAATGTGTCTGTCAGATCTCTGGTATTTGTTCAGCAAGTTTCCCTGTCTGTGAATTAAGCTGCAGCGAGTTTGTGTGAAGCTCGCCATAGATCGTGGCCCTTCTTTAAATTTTTTTTTACCTACTCTAGAAAGAGTTGCATAGTGCAGCATGCCAATAGCCCTTAGCATGCTGTCACATATAGTACTAGAAGGCAAAGCATACCCCTATGTTGCAGGGCATGCTGTGACTTTTAGAACCATATGCGGCAGCATGCCAAGAGTTAATGACATGCTGCGCTAAGGATTTTCTGCCCACTATAAAAAAATATGGGTTACATTAATGGTCAATAGTATTAATAATGCTCCCCATAGTGCCCAATACTAATAATAATGCTTCCCATATTGCCCGATAGTAATAATAATGCTCTCCATATTGCCCAATAGTATTAATAATGCTCCCCATAGTGGCCGATAGCAATAATAATGCTCCCCATATTGCCTGATAGTAATAATAATGCTCCCATATTGCCCGATAGTAATAATAATGCTCGTCATGGTGCCTGATACTAATAATAATGCTCTCCATAGTGCCCAATAGTAATAATAATGCTCCCCATATTGCCCAATAGTAATAATAATGCTCCCCATATTGCCCGACAGTAATAATAAGGCTCCCCATATTGCCCGATACTAATAATAATGCTCTCCATAGCGTCTGATACTATAATAATGTTCCCCATATTGCCTGATAGTAATAATAATGCTCCCCATAGTGCCTTATAGTAATAATAATGTTCCCCATAGTGCACAATAATAATAATAATGCTCCTCATAGTGCCCAATACTAATTATAATGTTCCCCATAGTGCCTGATACTAATAATAATGCTTCCCATAGTGTCCGATACTAATATTAATACTTCCCTTAATGCCCCCTATAGTATTAACATGTCTGGGTATTAACATGCCATTTTTTTCTCCCAAAATATGTGTTCTAAAAATATGTAAAATAAATATAAAAAAAAACTCCTAATCACAATTCTGAAGTCATCTGGTTTCACTCTGGGGTCTCCGTTGCGACATCTCCATCCGTCTTCACACAAAATGCTCATCTTCACCTGAGACAAACGATTAATAGTCACCTTTGGTCCCCTATATATAAGTTCTGGCGGAACGGTTTCACTATAACTTTACATTTATACATATAAACAACTCATATATGCTATTTTTATAATTTGTGTACATTACATAGTAACATATGTACTAAATGTAAACAATGTACACATTTATAATTTAAGGTACAAGACCAGATCCAGACTTAAGACTTTCCAAAGTTCACGCACAAGAGACTAGTGCACTCCTATGACACTCCCCTCTCACGTGTTAAAGTTAGGTGACTTTCATGTACATAACTTTACATTAACTTTTTTTACATGCACAACGATGCTCAGACATATGGAAATGCCTAATCCAGCCCATATTGTATAATTGAAATGCCTCCCCCTGCACACTTTTTTAGAATCTAACATATGGAGGAATGTCACACCCCATTGTATGGAATGCTGAACGTACAGAAAACATTTTCATACGTTCAGAGTCTGATACGTAACATCTGGTGCGCACATCCACAGTACAATCGCAATGCATGGTTTCACCTGCAGCGTACATAAATCGTCTGGTCTACAAAAGAAAACATAGAATAGTTTTTTTCTCATTATGTAAAATAATAAGTATCCTGTGTACTATGTGCTCCTGGGACAGTTATTTCTGGATAACTCTGCATTATGTACCCAGTCATTGGTGAGTAGTACTGCAAGTGCTAGAAACTAAAAAGAAATATAGTACATTCTTTTTTTTTTAAATGTCATTTATGATATACTGACAAAAAATAATGGTGAGACGTGTATTTATTATTGGATGCACCCATATGACAATTTGGAACACAATTTAAATTTAGTCTACGGACTATGTTGCACATATTTTTCTATACTTGCCAGTAAATACCATCTGGCCAAGCAACTTGTTGTTGTCAATTAAAACAACACTTGAATTTATAATACATTCAGTGGAAGTTAGGGTACATGTATATGATGGCCTCAAGCATTCATAAAACACACTAATTGGCGAATCAACTCCAACATAAACAAACAGCCACACACAAAACCACATAGAGAATGCTTAAGATATTTACCTTTATCCTCCCCTGCAACCACCTCTCTTGGTGGCTCTGCCTCTGTCGCAAAGGCTTCTCCCTTTTCTTTTTATTGGTGCCCTGAATCGTTTCCGGGGGGGGGGAGGGGTCCCTTTCCTCATTGTTCTATCAAAGCTCCACAGAGGCCTGCTTCAAACATTCTACAGGAAATCCTGCAGGGTTCCCATTGACACCTCCTGGGCTCTTCCTTGATATTGAAAAAGTACAATTCTGTCTTCTGCAATGGTGCTGTCTGATTTAATGCTGGATATATACCAACAAGCCTAAAACTACTACAAAATTACTTGTGGCCCAAGTCATACCAGATGTTTTTCAGCTAGATGATTGCAACCAAATACAAAATCCATTTACTAACCTAATAAGCCATCAACAAAACTGTACCCTCCCTATTCCATTATTCCTCATCATGTGTCTCCAGCTCCCAGTTTCCCCATCTTGTGTCTCCAGTTACCAGTATCCCCATCATGTCTCTCCAGCTCCCAGTACCCCACCATGTGTCTTCAGTTACCAGTATTCCTAATCATGTCTCTCCAGCTCCAAGTATCCTCCATCATGTGTTTCCAGATCCCAGTACCCCCATCATGTGTCTCCAGCTTTCAGTATTGCTCATCATGGCTCTTCAGCTTCCAGTATCCCCCATCATGTGTCTCCAGCTCCCAGTATTCTCCATCATGTCTCTATTGCTCCCTAAATACCCCATCATGTGTCTCCAGCTCCGAGTAATCCCCATCATGTGCCTCCAACTTCCATTATCCTCCATCATGTTTTTCCAGCTCCCAATATTCTTCACTATGGGCCTGATTCAGAGGCTGAAAATAAGAACTTAAAGTTACTCCTGGGCAAAACCATGTTGATTTCAGGGGGAGTCAAGTTAATTTTATTCTATGCATGCAGGGAGAATGCTTTGCTTTTACTTATTTCACACAGATACCTGATCAGCTTCACTTTTTAAACTGCTAATTAGACTTGAGCTGGGAAACATCACCTTTTAACTATAATACTGTTGCCACAAATGAAATTTGACTCCCCTGAAATCAACATGGTTTAGCCCAGGTGTAACTTTAAGTTCTTATTTTCAATCTCTGAATCAGGGCCTATGTCTCTCCAACTCCCAGTATTCCCCATCACATGTTTCCAGCTCCCAGTATCATCCATCATGTCTCTTCAGATCCAAATATCCCCCATCATGTCTCTCCAGCTCCCAGTATCCTCCATCGTGTGTCTCCAGCTCCCTGTATCCCCATCTTGTGTCTCCAGCTTCATTTGTTTAAGTAAAACAAAAATAATAATGCAAACATTGCAAAAGCAAATAAATATTCCAAAATGAATTATAGCAACAAATATCACAAGTGTATTATAAAAATTATTATATAAAATATTACACTTATTATTACAACTGATGTAACTATGGACCAGATGTTCTCCATATACAATCTGTTTCTAAATCCTACATCTAAAAAACATTTCAAGAATACACAAATATCTCATACAACACACTGCACAAACTCTCATTCATACATTAATCATCTCCCACTTTGATCACTGCAATTGTCTCCCACTTTGTTAATCTCTACATTGGTTGCTTTTTTTTTACAGATACAAATACAAAATCCTTGCTAACCCATAAAGCTATAAACAAGACTACACACACAGACATATCATCTCCCATCCCAACTTATGTTACGGTACACAATATCACAGTTCTCGGTGTGCAGATACACAATATCCAGGTACACAATATTACAGTACACAATATTCAGGTACACTGGTTACCAGAGTGACCTGAGACAGGAAGACAGAAGAAACGAGTTACTCACCAGTATGCAGAGCCTGCGTCCGCCTGAGTGTTCGCTAGAGCCCCTAATGGTGGGGATAGACTGGAGCTGGTAAGACTTCTTCAGGATACACACCTTAGAGGGCACCCGGGAGAGGAAATGGGACCAAGC
>WWET01000894.1:333554-344836 GCA_011038615.1 Limnodynastes dumerilii | reverse complement strand
TCGGGACCGCATGGCTAATTAGCATGCGGCCCGCTCACGTGACGGCAGCGGGGCGCGAGGTGCGCGGGCGACTACGAGGTGGCGCTGGAGTGACGCTGCGGCCTCTAACAACTTACTGTATATCCCAGCTCACTCTAAGATCTAGCTCGTCAGCAAAATAGACTTGAGGGTGCAGTTCCAGAGTAGCTTTTTTGAAAATTTGTGAAGCCTCCTAGGTGAGTTTGCTCATATCTGACCCAATATAGGGGCTCTGACAGTTTTAGAGTTAGGAACACTATAACAGAGAAGCCTTGTAAGTTGCTGGTGGCTTATCATATATTTGCAAATGTATGTAACTAATCTTTCATTCTAAGATAAATGGCACTGTTCGTTACACGTTAACATGTGCTGGGGAACTTTCTCTTGTTTCTGTGTAGATTTCACCATACTTTTCAAGTACCTGCCCGAGATTAATTTATTAGTTGATTTGAGCAACCACCATTTGTTTATATATATATATATATATATATATATTAGGCCACAAATAACCTGCCCCATCCCCATCCCCAACACCTATGCATTTAAATGAAAAAAGAAAGAAAGCTTACCTTTAATTTTCAGACTCCATCTCTTCAGAAGCGCACTGTATCCAACACCATGCTGACAGGCAAGAAGAAGGTCACTAAGGATTGATTGAGTAAGGGGAGAGGCATGGGGAACCGGTGCTAAACCGTACAGGTGCTCTCCTCTGCTGTGCTACATAGGCTATCTGACACTTCAGCAGAGTAGAAGTGTTGGATATCCTTTGTAGCACAGCAGAGGAGAATGTCTGTACAGTGCAGAGTTCTTACAAGCTGTAGCTGGCGCAACAGAGCAGGGAGAGGAGGCCATCTCTGCAGCTCCCCTGCAGCACATCCCCTGCTTACCACATTGCGTTGACCCTGGACATGAGGAAGATTTAAACTATGCAAACAGAATTAAAGTTAGGAGTTCCTATTACAACTAATATAGAGATTAAAGTTAAGCTATGCAGTATTTGAGTTTTAGGTGTAAAAGCAAAGTAGTTTTCCTAAATGAAAAAAAATGTTAATTCATTTGCACCCTTCACTTTGCAACATATTTTTGTCCAGGTCTACACTTGCACCTGTTTTGCCCTTACTCTTATTTTTGCTCTTACACTTAAACACTGGATCATGCCCTATGGGCCAGATTTACAAAGCTGCGAGTTTGGAAAAGTGGAGATGTTGCCCATAGCAACTAATCAGATACTAGGGAATGTCAGCTCGAATCTGATTGGCTGCTATGGGTAATATCTCCACTTTTCCAAACGTGCAGCTTAGTGAATCTGGACCTATGTGTGAGTCTGAGATTTTACAGCAATCTACTTGTTTTAAATTGATCTGTATTGCATTCTATTGTTTACTAGGAAATTAAAAGGTTGTTTCTAATAAAAGTGATATTGTATATGTTTTATGTCTTATAATAATAAAATATGATCATGACAGAGTTAATTATTTTATGTCTGATAATAATAAACCCTCTGATCATGACAGAGTTAATTATTTTAGTGCACGACTAGCAAACTCGTATATTAATATGACTTTGAAAATACTACTAAGGAAAGTGTTTGTTATATTTTTTCATTGTCATTGTACAGACAAGTTGTATGCAGTAATTTATATGTTATTTGACCTGACGCTTTACTGTTTAATAAATTGTAATTTGCTATGTAAAGTGGAAATATATCATATTTTACTTGGTATTCTAGCCAATAAAGAAATATGCCTGAAATGACATAAAGGCATGATAAATTATATTAACAAATAATTATTACAGTTTGCATTTAAAGGATTCAAGGTTTTTTTAGCTAATGAATTTAATTTTTTTAAATGGTTTTTATAGGATCAAAAGCAACATTTTAAAAAGGTCTCCATTAATCTCAGATGGATTTTTGATTTAAACTTACCATCTAACCCATTTGGAATTCAATTAGGTTTGATTTTATTATATACGTGACTTATCATGGTTTTAAACAGCCATGCTATTAACATCATCATACTACAGACATGCTATTATAATCACCCGACTTAAGCTGTAAACTCCTGCTTTCCAGGATTGTCACAGTGTGTCATTGAAACTGTTTTGATGTGAAAATATCCTTTAAAACTGAACTGGGTCATAATACAGAGACAACATTCCTTTTATTCTAATATTTTATATGCTAAAAAAGAGCACGCAAATTTCTGACCAAGTGGGAGCCTATATAAACCTCTTTAGGGGGAAATTCAGAAAATATTTAACACTATCACATGGTTCCATTACTGCTATTTGGATGTCGCTATAGAATAAGCAAATTAACCATGCCCCTAAATAGTCATTTCTACTCTCCTAACTTTCAAGCTCCTAGTGGGGGTCACATATAAAACTTTGATTGATTTTTTAGGGGAATTTGACCTAAGATTATAGGGTCTGATTTTTTGTTGCTTTAAGGGTGACTAATATTAGGTATGATTATGCAGGTCTGATATTTTTTTTTAGGAGAGACTTTGATTGTAAGATCCTAGGGCTGGATCCAGACTTAAGAAGGAGCTTGAAATTCAGAGAGGAAAGTTGCTCCTGGGCTAAGCCATGTTGATTGCAGGGGAGTCATATTTCATCTGTTGCAAACAGTATTAGAGTTGAGAAGTGATGTTTCCTATCCCTAGTGTAAATAACAGTGTGATAGTAAAGCTGGTCAGCATCTGTGTGCAGTAAGCAATTCAAAGATATATCCCTGCATGCAAAGAATACAATTAACTTTCTCCTGAAATCAACATGGTTTTGCCCTGAAGTAACTTAATTTCAAGCTCCTTCTTATGTCTGGATCCAGTTCCTAATTTGGATGTGTGATCTTTGGGCTGAAAATTGGGGTGGAGTTGAAGGTATGATTATGTTATAGATGCCCAGTTTGATTTTTCCTCAAATAATAGCATGACAGCATTTAAAAGGAGGCTGGAAGCAGGATGGAATAGGGGAGGAGGAATAATTTTGGTGTATGGGGGTGGGGCATCTATTGCATCAGTACTGGACCCCACAAAATCTGATGGCTTCCCTTCTCATTGCATACTTCATAACCTATATAATTAACCCCCAAAAATATATTGAATATATTTATGTGCTGCAATGTTTGGAGCATCACTACAGCTATAGTGATTTCTATAAACATTTGTAAAATACTAATAACATTATTATTGAGACCTCTTATTATAAATTTAAAAATTTTATTAACTCTTAAGACTTACTGAATTATTTTTTTAAATTTTAGTTATTAACATCATCACATTGTAGAAATAATGCTATCCCTGTAAAGGAGAACAGCATACACATAAATATTATTATACAATAAACATGTTTGAAACATTTTTGTAGTCTGATCCATTCTTTGTGAAGAAAATTTAGAATATAAATACTCCAACATTTTACAAATTACAAACACTAATTTAGAATGACAGTATTGTGTTATCATTTCAGGAAAGATCAAGATGTCAGGAGATGCTGTTCGCCAAATATCCCAATCTCACTCTTATTCTTGGTTCAATACTACAGACGGATTGCCGCATGTTCTTGTAGTATATACCATGTTGTATAACGGAGGGATTTACTGATTTTTCTTGATTGGGGTAAATTCAGACCTATGGGCTAGTTACGTTAGAACGCGTAGCAAATTTATGCTAGTGTAATTTCTATGCACTCCCCTAGGCACTCCCCTCTGTTGTATGTACTTTGGCTATTTTACGCTGCCCAAACCCTAACTTTTCCTAGCGTAAGTACTGACGTACGTAATGGATCTACGTACGTGACGGACAAGCCCAGCCCAGACTGTCCAATTTAAATTCCTCCCTTCGCCTCCAAAGTGTAATTACAGGTGTCGTATTGATACATACGTTAGGAGCTACATGGAGTAACATCTGCCGCACGCATGCGCAATAAATACAAATGGGCAATTTTACGTCATCGGCTAGCGTAAATATGCTAGCGTACTTAGCTTAGGATCTGGCCCATTGAGTGTAGTTATATATATACCTCCCAACAATCAAAGAAGCTATCTACTTTACTATCCTTTTCCAGAAGAGCTTCTATCCAGTCCTATTTGAATAGAAAAACTTATCTCATACTAGGGCATGTTGGGGACATCCAATATTGGAGCACTACCTTTTTTTTTTGCCACTGCTCTAACATCAATAATTTTCTAACTCCCCTAGCTATCCTCTGAATAGGTGCAAACATCCCAAAATGGACCTACTTTGGAGTCAAAGGTAAATGATTGACTAAATAAGTTTCCACAATGCCCTATACACAATGCCCCTCTTGCAGCAAGAATCTCCTACTCCTCCTAGGGCATTCCCACAAACAATGGTACAGATAACACTGTGCACACCAAGGAATCTCTGTTGCCCATTGTATATAAACGTTGTGGTGAATAATATTAATAATATGCATAGTGAAAAACTTTGTACAACATGTTTCTATACTGGTTTGATTTAATAAATTTGCAAGATGTATACAACCCTTTAATCAAATTCTCTACTGACATTTCTGGGAAATGAGATGTCCAATTTTATAAGACAGTTACAATGTTGTTATAATCTATCACCCCTCTCAGGAAGCGATAATGAATAGTTATCACATTATACTTAAGAGGTGACTGAAATAACAATTTATCCAAGGGGTTATTCAAATCACAATCAGATGAGGAATGTATTGTCCTAACCACATAGTGTTGTGCTTGAAGAAAAGCTAATGGAAAATAAGATAAAATATTATGTTTTTCTTTTGCTTGAATAAAAGTAGGAGATTTTCTCGATGTCAAATTTACTAAATGACCTATGTTTTACACACACTTCTGCTGCCATATGTTAAATGGATAGATAGTTTTGCAAACGAAGGATTATTAAAAAATAGTAAAGACAAAGATTTATAAGCATTCAATGAATATTGTTGACACAAAATATGCCATAGTTTACGTGTGTTCCGCAACAATGGATTATCCCATATCTCAGTAGGAATCTCTTGATCCTGTAAATGAAAAAAATGATATTCCCAAGAAAACTTTGCTCCAAATCACAATTGCAATAAATGCTTGTATTGTATGTCCCCTCAATTAGTGTAGTACCACTGCCTGATTGTAACCTCTTACATTGGGTAAGTTCATCCCTTCATTAGAAACTGTTTGCTGGAGCTTTATTAATCCAATATGAGAAGCTGTAGCTTTCCAGATACACTTTCGAAACAATGCACGAATTTTGGGAATGTCAGTATGAGATAGTAAGAAAGGTAAGGACTAAATAAGATAAGCTAGGAAAGGTTACCATTTCAATAAATTGATTCGCCCCAGAAGAGATAAGGGAAGATGTCGGACTTAATTCCGTGGTTATTTCTGAGATAGCTGAATGATAATTAATATTATACATATTGGAAAGTTGTTTGGGTAAGTTGATTCCCAAATATGTTATATAGTCTTTTACCCATTGAAATTGTAATTGCGTACAAATTTACTAAAGTCGATTTCAATAAGACCAACGTTTTTGGTGTTTTTTTGGGGGGGATTCTGTAAACTCGCTGAATTTACTATAAAAAAATTGCTGAAAAAAACCCCAAAAAATTTTAAAAAAAAGAGTAGGGTTTGGTAGAAATCACCACACTCCATGCTCCTAAGTAAAAAAAAAAAAAAAAATTAAACAAATGCGTTTTAAAAGTAAAAAAGCAATGCTATTAACATATTTTACATAACCAAATAATAGTGTACACATTATTCACGGTGCAGCATGCCATTAATACTTGGCATGCTGACACTTTTAGTACTAAAAGGCACAGCATGCCCTGCAACATATGGGCATACTGTGCCTTCGAGTAATATATGCGTCAGAATGCTAAGGGTTAATAGCATGGCGTGCATTGCTTTTTAACTTTTAAAATGCATATTTTATTTTATTTTTTTTAAGTGAGGTAAGGGCTGCGGTGACTTTTCAGGGCTAAATCACTGCGATATAAGCAAACCGAAAAGTTGCTGAATATCACCGGCGATTTGAAATAGCTGTTTATCTTGCAATCTCAGTAAACACAGAGCTTAAAGTGCTGTAATTGCCAAGTGGTGGATAAGTGGCGTTTTAAACGTAACAATACTTTTTTTGAGTACTGTTACATTTAAATTCAATTCTATAGTAACTGACTTAGACATATAGAGCCTGATTCAGACTTAAGAAGGTGCTTAAAATAAGAGAGGAAAGTTACTCCTGGGCTGAACCATGCTGATTTCAGGGGGAGTCAAGTTAATTGTACTCTTTGCATGCAGGGATATATCTTTGAATTGCTTACTGCACACAGATACTGACCAGCGTTACTATCACACTGTTATTTAGACTTGAGATAGGAAACACCGCCTCTCAACTCTAATACTGCTTGCAAAAGGTGAAATATGACTCCCCTGCAAGCAACATGGTTTAGCCTAGGAGAGACATTCCTCTCTTATTTTAAGCACCTTCTTAAATCTAAATCAGGCCCATAGAGCCGTATTCAGAGATACGTTTTCACTTGGAGTTGCGTGCGTATTTTTAGGTACGTTTTAACTGCGCATGAGTAGTAACTTTATTTCCATAAGTTACGTTGAATATACGCACGTAAATGCTTTAGGCACAGACGTGAATCGCACTTGAGGACATACATATGGATGTGCGTCGTAGAAATACGTACTTGAAAATTTACATGAAAGTGGGTGGGGGGAGGCATTTAAATTAACGCATGAGGGTGCGGCTTTACTGAATTGCACGCATGGAAGTCATCTACGCACGGAAGTACACACTTAAAGATCAGAGTGGTCTAAGTCTACGATTGCCCCATGTACTCCTAATTATTAAAGTCTTTCATTTTGGAATGTAATTTAGTACACTTTCTTCTTACCTATTCACCCTTTTTATATCTGATGTGTCAGGTGTCTGTGTAAGCCATGGTCTACTACTCTGTACAGCACTGCGGACACCTTGTGGCACCCTATAAATAAACATTATTATTATTATTATTAATAGAAAAATATAGAGGCCTGTTATGGGGGAATATAAAGGCCTATTATATGGGATAAAATGGACAAAGAGGATCGCTATAATGACATATTTCTTTTTGGGACTACAAGAGCCAGCAGCCCCTGAAGCCAGGACATGGTGCCAATTGTGGTTTAAGAAGTGGCACCAGGAATTGCCATAGTGCTACTGGCACTAGGGATGGCTGTAACTAGAAAGGGGGTTTCATAAATTGAATGGGCATGATCCAGACTGAAGATCATTTTACATACACAAGCGTGCCTAAGTTACGCATCACAACTAAGGATAATGCCCTCCCCTGGCACTCTTCTCTGACGCACGTAGCTTAGCTGACTTACGTGTTACGAATTTGAAAAATTTGCAGAACCAATTCTATAAACCAATATCTTAAAAAAGGAGAAAAAAAACTTAAACAATAGTGAAATAGAGAGTTACAAAGAATGACATCTGAGTCATGGGGTACATTGACGCTTTCCCCATCATCATATAATTAGTTTTGGGTTTGTTTGTTTTTCAATAGTTTCTGCGTTGAAACCACATCAATGTGCTCACATAACTGTATGCCACAGATATATATATATATATAACATCCTGTTTGTCTACAAATGCCTCTTCTTTGTCTTCGTGTTCCTGAGAGAAGTATATTTGAAAGGAAACGCATATACAATATATAAGAAGAAAATATGCCAAAATAACTCTGAAAAAATGAACATCTATGTATTTTAAGTTGAAAAAAATAAAAAAAGAACATCAGCCGGGGTCAGAAGAGCAGAGCATATCATGGATTAGACGTGTGTGAGTCTGCTTTAAGCAGGAGGGTGCCTTGAGAAGCAGAAAAAAAAGGATGTTAACAAGCTGTTATAAACTGATGGATCATTTACAAATTGCACAGTAGGAGAGAGCTGCACTATTCACACCTATAATAGGAGCAATTAAAACAGAAAAAATATTACCTAAAGGGCTTATTTGATAAGGGGTGTCGCATTAAAGAACCATTAAACCCATTTATTTTAATAGAAAGGAATCTGTTGCCCAATATTTGCCCTATTAAGGTGGATGGCCTGATTATCTTCATCCCATTAAAGGAGCACACATTGCACAAAGTCATCTGTTCCGTTTGCTCTACAGGAATATAAAAAAGGTTTCTCCTCCACTCTCTAGTCTTATAGGGAGTTGGTTATACTGCACAGAGCATGTTATGAGAAGATGTTTGCTGCAAGACATAGGACCGTATTCACAGATCCGTTTTCACGTGGAGTTGCGTGCGTATTTTTAGGTACATTTTAACTGCGCATGCATAGTAACTTTATTTGCGTGAGTTACGTTGAATATAGGCATGTAAATGCTGTACGCACAGACATGTGAATCGCACTTGGGAAATATGTACGGATGGGTGGCGTAGAAATACGTACTTGTAAATATACGCTATACTGAATCGCACGGACGGAAGACATATATGCATGTAAGTACACACTTGAAGATCAGAGTGGTCTATGGAGGTGTAAGTCTACAATTGCACGGCCGGGAGAGGGGTGTGTCATGGGTGTTGGTGGGTGTTGCTTTGCTACGTGCGTGCGTATAATTGGGTTCTTTTAAAAAAAAACGGATCTCTGAATACGGCTCATAGTCCCTGATTCACACCTAAGAAGCTCCGGCTTCTTAGGTGTGTATATTTAGGAAGGTAACTACTGCACATGTGTAGTATTTTTTTACGCAATATGCACAGTAGCTAGTGACGGGGATCATGTATGTACTCAAAGTTACTTCAGTTTGAATGGGTGTGCCAAAGGGGAAAAAGTTAGGTAAAGTGGGAGGGGATGTCATTGAAATGAGGGTGGTCTGGCATGATTAGGAACCTCTGTGCATATTTTCCCTTCTTAAGGAAATATGCACGGGAACTTAAGGTAGTATAAGGCACTCATACGTGCTATTAGGCACCTAAAAACAGGAGCAGGATGTGGGAGATCACTGCACATTTAGGTTTCTTGGGATACTGGACGTACGGATTTTACACTGAAGTGTGAATCCGATCCATAGTTACCATTCCAGTCCTTATTATAATAGATCATGCACTAGGAAAAATCAAATGGCAAGTGTAGCTTTATTTATAAGGTATATGCAAGGAGACAATAATAATGAAGGTACAATTCACAACTACATTTCAGCATGGTAAAAGATGTAGAAATGCAGATAGTAAATAATAGCAAGAATAATACTGAGAACATAAGATCATGCAGAAATTCTGTTGGGACAGGTGATGGCTGGAAATGTATTTCCTCTATTTCCAGCTGTATGGAAGATAGAAGACCATAGATTCAGTTAGTGAAAAGCAGGAAATGACTGGAGAGATGACTTGCGCATTTATAGGGCTAGATTTACTAAGCTACGGGAAAGGAAAAGTGAAAATGTTGCCTATAGCAACCAATCAGATTCTAGCTCTCACTGTCCAGTTACATACAAAAAAATGGCAGCAAGAATCTGATAGGTTGTTATGGACAACATCTCCACTTTCCTTTACCGCAATTTAGTAAATCTGGCCCTTGGTGTTAGGACTGAGTCAGATATCAGAAGTCATCAAAACTGAAGCCAAGTTTGAAAGTCGGAAGACACCAGCAAGGGCAGGTTGAATAAGGAACAAACACACTGGCAATCTGATGGACATGTTAAACTTTGTCTAAAAGAGACTCCCAGTGAAATTATGTAGATGAATAATCTTTTATAGAGCCTGACTCACTAATCACCTTAAAAAACAACCACAATAACCACTGCAATAAATAAAAATGGCCTTTACCAGGAATAAATGGTCTCTTTTAGTGGAGCATCACCAGGGATGAAATCCAGCATCTGGTGATGTCTATGCGTTCCAGACTTCAGGCTGTAATTGACTGCAAAGGATTTGCAACAAAGTATTAAAAAGTTAAGTTTTATTTAGGATTGTTTAGTTTGTCCCATTACTTTTGGTCCCGTAAAAAGTGGGCGGCACATATAGAAACCATTGTAATTCCTACACCGTTCGCCTGATTTGAATGTAAATACCCTCAAATTAAAGCTGAAAGTCTGCAGTTGAAGCATATCTTGTTTGTTTCATTTCAAATCCATTGTGGTGGTGTATAGAGCCCAAAATAGGAGAATTGAGTCAATGTCCCAATATTTATGCACCTGACTGTATATATATATAGTGCTTTTTTGTCATTGGAGTAAATAGGGGACAGCATTTTATAATAATGATGACGTCAGAAACACTAGAGCCCCTAGTGTAACTGACGTCATCATTAATATAAAATGCTGTCAACTAGCGACCGAATGGTTATAGGAGCGTCACGTAAGAAGAAGAAGGAGCCTGTCTGCGTGTCAAGTACCGAAGAGGCCGAGAAGCGGAACAGAACATCAGGGATGACACTTCTATCAACCGGAGGACAGTCTCCAAGCAACTTGAGAAGATTCTACTCATCAAGCAAGTCTTCCCAAGAATGATGAAAGCAAACGGTGAGTGACAAAAACTTTTATTATTTTTTTACACCACACAGAACATTGCAATACATTTAGTATAGGACACGGTGGCCACCAGAGGTAGGTGCACACATTAAATGGAAACATTAGTCAGGGAAAATGTTTATTTCACATAGACACTGGATGTTTTCTGCAGACTTTTTTTTTTTGTTACACACACCACACACAGCGCAGCATGGTTAGAAGTCTTACGATGCTGATGCTGATATTACTACAAGGGTAAGCAATGCTTAGCCTTGTAGTTCTATCAGCACAGCATGGCTAAGGCTTTCAAGCATGCTGCGGTCGGATTTGACACACAGAAAAACACTTCAAAAAGATTGACATGTGTTTTTCTGGCTTTCATGGTGAATTTTCACTAAACAGCGATTTAATGGCGATTTTACTGCGAGTTCGTCAAAGCGACCTTTGTCAATACAGTGAGTTGTATATTTAACATTGAAAAAATCGCAATAGCGATTTTATGGTCTGCAATTTTCCAGAGACCTCAACTCACGAGTTTAGCTTTAGTGAATACAGAGATTTGATATTCACAGCAAATACACGCGATTTGAGGCGATTTTTTTCAAATTTGCGTTTTGTAAATATACCCCATAGAAAACACCAGAACGGAGTTCCATCACCTTTTTTTGATGGATTTTCCAAGTTTGATTGGTCATGTGGTCACGTGTGAGTTGATGTGAGTTCCGGCACCTTTTTTCTTATGAAAAAAAAGCACTA
>WWET01000894.1:291209-305646 GCA_011038615.1 Limnodynastes dumerilii | reverse complement strand
GTCCTGGGGTTCTATTGGCGGACACGCAAGTCGTGTGACAGCTGCTCTGGAGAAGGACAAGGAAAGATTTTCTCTCTCGTTGTGTTTCTGGGGCAGAGAAAAAGCGTCTTTTATATGAGGGGAGAAGACGAGCGCGCTGCATCTCTGCCCCTGTCACTGCTCCCACATCTCTACTAGCCCTTTATGGCTATTGCTGGCCCAGGGGCTGGGAAGGGGGTCAGGAATGGTCCCTGGCAGCTCCCTCACACCCCGTAAGATCTGCCCGGCATGTCACACATCTCTCAGGCTCTGCTGCTAGAACATGGAGCATCCAGGATCCTTCCTCGCTTCCTGCTCCTGGAGATAATGCAGCTGCTGTTCTTCATCCTCTGTGCCGGGCACGGGCCTTACAGAGGGGCAGAAAGAGGAACCTGGCCCCTTGTACCCCAGAGAGGTAGCACAGACGCCTTTCCTCTGCCCGCACATCTCCCAGTGTTATACTACCAGAGGCAGAGACATGGAAGCGTCACAAAACCGGGGTGATCTCCCAAATAGAAGGGTCAGACAAGATGAATAGGGGCTGATCCAGAGTTTGTAAGTGTACAGCTGAGCTAAACCATTTTGCAATATGAGTGGGGATAATTAATTTTAATTTTTTTTACATGCATATTCTTTGCTTTTGCACGTAGACCCTCAAATCCTGCATTGCTTTATGCTTAATTTGTAATTTAGATTTGAGCTAGGAATTTTCAGCTTTCAGTTATAATTCTGATTTTGCTATTTTAATCTGCCTCCCCTTGCAGTTTAAAATGGTATTGCTCAGGTCTACACTTCCCCTAAAAAATTGTGTAAGTGCAACTTTGAATCACCTCCTTAATCTTTATTATATGTGGATTAACATATTGCATCTTTATTCATAATAATAAAAATTAGATGTAAAATAATGAAACCAGAGTAGAGAGGAATGTGAGAAGGAAGAAATTGGCCGGGATTCAGAGTTGCATGTATACGAAATTCCAGCCAGTTCGCAACTGGCATTGGAGAAAACGTTCGGACCGGAGCACCACACCCGTATTAAGACACTCCTGACATTTGTATGGGCTGACACATAGTGTTATATAATGTTTGTATGGAGTGCCGGACCTGTCTTTTTTTTTCCTTGTAGTTACACAGTGGTCATTTTGGTCCTTGGCTGCACCTCTCCATTTATATAAACACTTGCACACATTTCATATATTGAATTAGAAGCATGGCCTGTGTTTTTTTGTTACTTTTATTATAATATAATATATTGCAATTACTGAACAGCTTTCATCTGAATTTGTAATTTAATTCAATGTATTAAATATCACCCCTTAACTGAATCTTGTTTGCACCAGGGCTTGAAGTGCATATATGGGTATACGAAGATATACAATAGTGCCATATCTCCCATCGATTTCATTGAAAAGATGTAAATCTCCATTTAAATTTAAATTCCTAATTCGACCACTGCTTTGCACTACATAACTTTCTTTCCTCCATTCATCATTCAGAATTATTCCTTTTTAAATATGTTTTTATTGCTATTCCTCCCAACACCCCCTTGATGTCTGTCCACATCAGCAGCGGAGTTCTGTCTGCGATTCTAAAGCTCAGACATCCAAACACAGGACTTACTCTAAATGTTTAACACTGCCCCCACAGAAAATGGGTCAGTGCATAACTTAGAATTGTATATAAGGGCTTACCAAAACCATTATCGTACAATTTAAATAAGACCCCCTCCCACACTGAAAGCCTGTACTACATACATGTGCTGTAATGCGGACATTTACCATACACACATTGTGGAAAACGCCCACATTATTTAATTATGGATACGGTTCAGTCTCTAAAGTTGGTTAACAATTTGTATATTGGCAATAAAAATTATTTAATGGAAATGATTTAAGAGTAATTGTGTAAGAATTTTACTTAAAGCTATAAAATCATGTTATTTTAAAGCACAGAAAATTATATTACTGTGCATATCAACTTAAATAGTTATGCTCATTTACAACAAATCCCATATTCAGTTCAGATTTTGTAAAAAAAAAAAAAAATACATATTAGATGTATCTAAGCTACATATTACATTCAGTATTTTCACTATTCAGTTTAAAAGGCAATTTTGGTTTTCACAGATGCAGTAATAACTTCCTGTGTGTAAATGTCTGACGTGAGGCACGTCATTAGATTTCGGTAAAAGTACAAGGGGGAATTAGTTGTGTGCTGTGAGAGCTCTAAGAAAAACATCAAAACACCATCACTTCACTTGAGTCATTTAACGGCAAATCTCTTTCCTTCATTTCTGACCAGAATGGTTTGTATAGTGTCCAAACACATCAATTTCCTAATACTAGTGCTAGAATTTTTTTGGTAGGTAGAGAAAATGGCATATGACCTTGAGGGATGAAACTGACTGTAAATGTTACAATGATGTTGTTTTCTTCATTTACTGCCAATGTGTCAGCGATATTACTTATTTCTTTTTAAATAACTGCAAAGTTTGCATATCTCAAACTGAATGTCTCTGGCATGAGAAAAGGAGGGCAAAGTCTTAGAGAAAGAAAGAAAAGCAGTTTGATCATTTTGTCAGGAGGTTTTAAAACCAGCTGTATGTATATAATCTGGACTAATACAATGGGCCGGATCCAGACCTACAGGCGCCCGAGGTCATTACGTCCGGCATTGTAGCGGGGAGTGCAGGCCTCCCACCCCGTCCCCTCATTACCCCTCAGCTCCTTTGTTGTATGAGCTGGTGTACACAACGGTCATTACGTACGCCGGCCCTTAGGCCGTCGTAAGAAGGTTGTACACATGCACACAACCTTTCACACAGGGGAATTACGTATGAGGTGTACATAATTCCCCTGACGGCCCTAACCGAGGATCGGCCCCAATGAGAGTACAACATAGACTAGAGATTTATATCAACAAAGTAAGGTCTAACAGTGCAAACAATGTGACAGTGGATGTTTAGCAATTTCTTATTGAACAGTAGGATGAGCTCTGCAAGACAAGCACCTCTACAGAGAACTAAAGATTTCTCAAGAATAAGTGTTTCTGGGCAGGACCGGTGCTAGGTCTCTGGATACCCTAGGAAAAGGAGTGTGGGTCTCCGTAGCAAACGACCCTATTTCGATAGGGATATTCACTCCTAGCCAGTTCCGAACTAGCTGGGATATCAATTGCTTATGCCTTGATGAGGCATAGCAATCGATTCCCAGAGCACTGAACACGGTGCTCCGAACTGTAAGCAACCCCACACCCTAACCCTAAGTCCCCCCCGCAGTCTAACCCTAAGTCTCCCCCTCTCAGCCTAACCCTCAGCCTAAACCTAAGTCCCCTCTGCAGCCTAACCCTAAGTCTTTCCCCCCGCAGCCCAACTTTAAATCCCCCCCCCCCCCCACAGCCTAACCCTAAGTCACCAGAAAGAGTTACTCACCTCTCCGGTGGTCTGGTTGGGTGGCAGCACTGGCGGCTTTTCCGAAAATGAATGGGTGAGTATGCAAACCGCCATTCATAAAACCCATTTATGAAAAAAATTCTGCTGTATATCCCATTCAAAATAGGGACAGCCGAAAAGGGACTTCCGACTGTCCCTATTTCGCAATGTGAAGTATCGTTGCGGGGACTCACAACGTAGGAAAATTTCGGCCATAGAGAAAACCTATACATTAAAATAACACTGCTGAGCTTAAGCAGTATACAATCGATAGTGTATTATAATCTAGCTGATGGGACGTATGTAAGTTACAACAAACTCATGTCACAGATATTAAATTATGCTAACACTAGTTTAAAGTCACTGTGATATGCACTAAAGTAGTGGTCAGATAATGATGAAATACAGCTATTGCACACACATAGAAAGTGGGTCACATGGATAATGAAAGTCACCTCTGTAAGAGCTGGTTAAAATACTTACACATGTCTATCAGCTATATTATAATACACTATCGATTGTATACTGCTTAAGCTCGGCAGCTCCCTGAACAGCTCCTGGCACATCTGCACTCTGACTCTGCAATGACCAATTATGAGTCTTCTTGTCATCTGCTGCTGGATCCTTTTATTAATGGGCCAGATTAACAAGGAAGGCCTGGGGCTGTAGACCCATCAGCACCGTTGTTAATTCAACCCTGAGGCTGCAGCTCATCTTTGAGATAATGATGAAATACAGCTATTGCACACACATAGAAAGTGGGTCACATGGATAATGAAAGTCATTTCTGTAAGAGCTGGTTAAAATACTTACATACGTCTATCAGCTATTTTATAATACACTATCGATTGTATACTGCTTAAGCTCAGCAGCTCCCTGAACAGCTCTTGGCACATCTGCACTCTGACTCTGCAATGACCGATTATGAGTCTTCTTGTTAGCTGCTGCTGGATCCTTTTAATAATGGGCCAGATTCACGTACATTGTGGTAGCCCCAGCCCTGTTGCTGGGATTGGTCCGTGGTGTCTGCCTCATCTACAGAGTCCTCTTACCATGATACAAGTCAGAGCTGGTCCCAGAAGTCATGGAAACATAGAATAAGAGCCACTTGATATCCAATCTGCTTATTTGTATTTTTCAATCATACTAACCCTAGACTAATTTTTCAGTTAAGTAAAGTTTACTCACATTGGACCTCACATTATGCTGAAATCCGCTGCCACTGTGATTAGATCATCATCTATAGAACTAGCGGAATTCCATTAGCAGATCACCGTGCAATCCTAAGGTCCGTATGCCCGCAGACATGTGTTGTACTGAAATGCAGACATTTTCTGCATTTAGAGTTCAGTAAATACCCATTTTATTATTCTGGATCTTATCCATTTCCTCTAAACCTACTACCCTGCATGTTCCAGAGTATGACTTCATATTCTAATATAGTTCTTTCTTTGAAGAAAGCCACCCTCCTGTACCTGGTTGAACCTCTTTATATATGCGAAAGTTCCTCTACTTGTTCTAGCCATTTTTTTTTAAAGATCTCTAATGTTTCTCTCTCCCTTTGGTCATCATTAGTATTTAAGAATAGCCCACTGACCCAGAATTACTTTTTCAGTACCTCTGCAATGTTTTCCAGTGGTTTTCAATAGTTGCTAATGGAACCACTTTGTATACTGTACTAGGCGAATATGTATCAGGACTTAGGTACAACAATGGGTTGGCTTTAATAAATACAAAGCCTTTGATCTTTTTTTTTCAAAAGGACAGAAGTCAACTTCATTGATAGACCCACCTTAGCCTTATTCCATATACCACTGATTTGACAGTCAGTCATGATTGTCACACTTGTAATCTTGGAGGTGATCAGTAGATTACGGAAAACTGCTCATTCTGCACATGTACACCTACCTTGGGCTACCCAATTGGAGCAATTTATGACCCACACAAACATAAGGAAAATTACACTTTAACAACCTTCTAAAAGAGTTAACATTTGGCACTATCTGGACAATTTATTCAGAAAACTTAAAATAGGCTTTGATAGTTAGATGTCTTGTGCTACCTGTGAAACCCTGCATACACAACTATGCAAAGCTCATCTGAGTAGACTAGGGGTTCTCAACCACAGATCTCATGAACTACTGACATATTTTCCAAGCCTCCTTTCTGGAGCACAGGTGTGTTCATTATTGACTGACATATGTGAAATTATCCACAAGATATTGTGATTAGGAGGAAACCTGGAAAATATACTGTTACTGGACAGACGATGTATATAGACAAAGTTGATAACAGACTGAAGCAGCAAGGTCCACACAAGAGGGTAAGGTCAGTCCAAAGATCCAGCAAGACAGGAGATTCACCAGGCTTAAAGCAACATCCAAGGTGTAACTTCAATGATCCAGCACTGAGTGCTGGATTTGTAGAGTATAAATAGCTAGGTATCAGGTGCAAACCCTAATATGTATGATAACAGACACCTCATACCAGAACTAAGGCTAATGGACAGTGACTCCTCTGGTAGTAATGAACACACCTGTGCTCCAACAAGGAGACCTGGAAGACATGGACTGTTGGTAGCTCACGAGGCCCGAGCTTGGCCATCCATGCCCTAATATGTATGATAACAGAAACCTCATACCAGAACTAAGGCTAATGGACAGTGACTCCTCTGGTGGAAACTAGAATTGCAGGACTATCCAGGAAAACTGGCAGTCTAGGATGGAAAAGGATGGAATGGTGTATTAAGTCTGTAGCAACTTCTTGGAAAGGCCATGTTTGAAAATTCAATATTCCAAGGGTTAAATAGTAATAACTAGTTCAATTTTAGTGTTATTAACTGTTAATATAAACCAACGTGTTTCATCCTAGGACTTCATCAGAGAAGATTTTAGTATATATATACGTTATCAGGAGAGATTTCAGTATATATATAATCTCTCACTATAGATTATATATAATTTATAAAGTGTGACATTCCCAGACACTAGTATAACCCACATGTACTTCATATATTGTGCCTTTTCCAGACCCCTATGTACCCACACGTATTACTAACAATGCACATACGTCGTTACACTCCACTTTGCATTAGGCCATTTTTGGAGCCATAGAGCAAATAAAACTGCGTTTAAATCCCAAAATATCTATGTTATATAGGAAGGATCAAAGCAAGTGATACACAACAATTGAAATATAAAAAACAAAATGACATTTAATGATAAAAATAGGTTTAAAATAACCACTTGTTCCACGGGCACTGGTAATATAGATGAGTATACATATAAAATATCAGCAAGTAAATAAGTTCATGAATAAATGGTTATGTGACAATGCAATGTGTATCCAGTGAGATGGAAAATGTTCCAATATGGTTGATTGTGTTTGAGATCAGCAAACAGGTGGAAAGTGCTGATTCACATGTGGTAGAGAAAACAAAAGTCCGATGGTATATTTCTAGACAGGCTGATTGCCTTAGTATGTCAGAAAGAATGCTTAATACTTGTAGGCTTATACTATGGAGTCTTAGTAGATACAATGTTGCACATGAGATGGAAACAGTTTCAAATACCCACGGTACATTTGATACAGGCTGGTGGAATACAGACTGTCAGTCGGCTTTTAGCTGTGAGTTGGTAATGCACTCCTGGCACTTGGAACATATGGAGTTGTAATGAGCATACACGATTATATTGTACTGGATATCGTGATTTCACAAATATGCAATCAGGTTGATTCTAAAGAGGCATTGGGCCTGATCCAGCGCTACGAAAATTCGCAACGACGGGCGAATGCGAAAATACGCTCGTCGTATCAACCTACACGCCCCTAGCACTCCCATAGTAAAGTCCCTGCTTACGGCGGCTATACCCTACACTGGGTACGACCGTCGGCCGTACGAAAATTCGCAGAATTGCGAATTTTTCGCCGAAAATTCGCATACGATGAGCGTACGCTCGCTTGCGAGCGTTGCTCTGGATCAGGCCCATTGTCTCTGTTGATATATGTGGCCGGTCCACAGGGAAAGTCTCCTGGGTGGGGGAACGGAGACCCGAACGGCTAGTGCCCGAAGGCAACCGGGCACATGTGGAATATGGGGGAAAAGCAGTGATTAGTAAGATTACAAGTATAATAAAAGTCAGATACTTGCTGGTTTTGAAAATCTGCGGCAGGGGTATAAAGCAGTCACAGTTCAGTGGTGGTAAAGGCCACCAGCGGGCGTCCCCGCCGCTTGCACGGTCCTGCTATTAATGCTATGGTATTAGATCTCACTGAGGGGAGTGCTGGTTTCTCGTGGTCAAGCCGACTAGGTGAGCGGGTAGAACAAGTGGGAGGAGGAGCTTCTGCAACGCATTTCGTCGCTAGGGTAGCGACTTTCTCAAGCGCATTTTTGGAGCCATGCACAGTCAGTCATAATCTCTGTGATGCAACTGAGGCCTAGACAACTAGCAGGTGTTTTATTTCCTATGTGCTTTTTGGGGATGAGGGAGAGTTTATGGACAACCACTATCAGTTCACATGTCTCAAATATGACTACTGCAATGCTGCAGTTTTGTTCTATACACAGTAGAGAAATAAAATAAAAAATAATGGGCCAGATCCAGACCTACGTTCCCATTATGTTTCATCACGTAGCGTATTTACACTAGTGTATTTTCTATGCACTCCCCTAGGCACACGCCTCGCTCGTACGCACTTTGCCCGTTTTACGCTTCCCAAACCCTACCTTAACTTTTCAAATCGTAACTACTGACTTACGTAAAGGCTTCACGTACATAAGCGCCTAAGCACACCCATACTATATGATTTAAATGCCTCACCCCGCCTCCGAAACGTAATTACGGGTGTTGTATGGCTGTCACGCCCCTTCATTTGTAGTTATGCTGTTGACACGTGGCTGGTACGTATGTTCAGACTTACGTGGCGTAACAACTGCCGCGCGCATGCGCAGTTCATATAAAATAGCGGTTTTACGTCTCTGGCTTGCATAAATACGCTAACGTACCTAGTTCTGGATCTACCCCAATGTGATTCATTAAATAGAAACATGAAGGTGAATGGTAAAATTAAATAAACAATATTTCGTTTTTTTTGTACTAAAGATTAAGGACGAGATTTACTAAACTGTGGGAAAAGAAAAGTGGAGATGTTGCCCATAACAACCAATCAGATTCTAGCTGACATTTTCTAGTATGTAAAAGCAAGTGAGAGCTAGAATCCGATTGGTTGCTACAGGCAACATCTCCACTTTTCCTTTCCCACAACTTAGTAAATCTGGGCCCAAGAATGTTAAAATGTTAAGTTTCATTTTTCAATTAAACAGCATGTCATTTCACAAACATGTTTAGTCTTACTTTTAAGAATCATTTCTCAAGAAATAGTTATGTGGTAAACTGAATAAAGGCTTTTGCGTAAATCAAAAACACCACAACATGTTCTATCTATCTATCTGAGTAATAGAATTCACCTTTAAAGATACACAGCTTTTTCAAATACATTTATTTTGGAGCAAAAAAAATGTACTGAATGCCACTGTAATATTTAAAACTTGTAAAAATTTGTATTAAACATTCATTATCTTTTTTTATACTAACAACACCCTTCAGTGCTGACAATTGAGGATCAGCATGTCACAGAGAGAAGTGGAAAGTGGATTAGCCAATCTCACACTACCCCTAGGGAATGTGCTCAGCTTCTCTGAAGCAGAAGCTGAGACTATTCTATTTGCACAAGACCAGTTGGGAAACCTAACAGCTAAAGAACCCAAAAATTTATATTTTGAATGGTTACACCCCAAGAAAAGGCTTTTGGACTACAAACCACATGGACTAACATTATCAAATTATTATAGGGATAAACACATCCCAAGGGGATTGTGGATTAACAATATGCCTACCATCAGTAGGTATGACCCCGATTTTTGTAAACGATGGGTTGCAGTGCTGAATAAGGCTTCCTTTGATCTACTGTTACTAGTAATTGAGAATCAAGAAGGTACAGGAACAACTGGATACATTTGAATTGACACACAATTGACACACTGCAATCAGATACAACACAAAATTGGGTTGAGAAGCTAGAACTACAGCTGGAATCATACACCAAACATACAGAATTCAAAAGAGACAAGAAATAAAAGTACCAACGTGATTATGCTGAGAACAGGGTCCATTCCCGGCTCTCGAGCACAGAGTATAGGCCCTCTATATATATATAGGTTTCAACGCTAGCCACACAGATATACAAAAATTATACTGGTATAATACCTCAAGTGAACCTAATACCTCAGAAAGTGAACAAGCACTATCTCAGTCTACTCAAAAACCTTTTTTAGACTTCTTTTTCTTTTCATCAGTAGATCAAGGGGGGGGGGCATTGGTGATTCAGGGAGTTTGCAAAGGAATTTTAAAAAAAGCATGAAGGAATCAGCTTGATTCCTTAGGCCACTTACTCCTCTTGTGGACCAATCAGGGGCGGAGTAAAGCTGTCTATCGCTGGGAGTGAATGAAAACTCCCTGCAGACAGCTCCTAATGCCAGCCTGAGCTGACGTTAGGTTTACACTGGGAGCGGAGTGACAAACTCCACTTCCCAGCTGTATAAATAGGAGACCGCGCCGGCCCGCATTAGGAAGAACGGGCCAGCAATGGTCTGTGAAAGCTACCTGCATCGCCATGGAAACTAGAGTTTCCACTGGCGATGCAGGATTTCTAAATAAGAAAAACTTAATTTTTAAGTGATAGGGGCAGTTATAACTTAAAAACTACCACTATCACTTAAAAATGAAGGGGTAGATCCAGAACTACGTCTGTCTTCCATAGAGGGACGTAATTCAATTAACAATAGCTACTGCGCATGCGTAGTAGCTATTGTACGTAATCTGCGTATCGTTTCGATACGTAGATTGCGTATATGCGGTCTTTTAGTCTTTAACCTACCATATCATCGCAAAAACTCACAGACATATAAATTGAGGTACTGAATAAAAAACAACATTAGTTAGGCAGGACCCTTAGAATAAGGGAATTTATTGACAATAAACCAACTAGCCAATCTGATACCTCAACAAGATTACAAATTTCCTCAGTGATCCTTGTTTGACCCACCCAGCAACAATGCTTCAATAAAATGACCAGATTACTGGATCAGAGTGCTTTAAAAGCAAATAAGGAAATACCGAAAGGACAAAGGAACAAGCCCAACAAAAGGTGTTTAATAACCTATAATCTTACCCCAACTTTGTCATAAGGCCAGCAGACAAATATGGCGCAATAGTGGTCTAAAACAAGAGCGATTATTGTGAGGAGTTCTTCAGGCAACTCTCAGACCCCTTAGTATATTGTAAATTGGATAAAGACCCCACCAAGGCATATAAGACATGTCTGGACAGATCCTAAAAGAAGCTGTAGACACTAGCATTTTGCTGAACCAGACATACAAGGCACTAATGGAACATCCTAAGGTACCGTTAATCTACACTGTACCCAAAATACACAAGGGGTTAAACAAACCCCTGGAAAGAATCATAATATCTGCCAGAGGCTCCCTATGTCAACCAATTGCACAATTCTTGGACCATTATCTCAAACCTTTGATCCAGGTAAAGCCAACCTATCTTAAAGATATAGGGCACCTCTTGTCAATGCTAAAGAATCTAGCTAATCTTCCTGAACACTGCTATCTCTGTACTATAGATGTGATTAGTCTGTATACCATAATTTTGCATGGAAAAGGCATCACATCAATGAAAAATCTGATTGATAACAGCAAGTCTTACCAAGGACAACCTTGGTGCCTGCGGTCGCAATTTGTGTATTGCATGTGATGCCTTAGTATGAGATCACATCGTGTCATGCCACTGTATCAAAGTTACAACACTTAGTTACAGCATTAAAGCCACCTGCTGGCATGACAGACCTGGCCTGTAAAAGCATGGACTTCTGAAG
This sequence comes from Limnodynastes dumerilii, assembly GCA_011038615.1. NCBI lineage: Eukaryota > Metazoa > Chordata > Amphibia > Anura > Limnodynastidae > Limnodynastes > Limnodynastes dumerilii. The sequence goes on along the minus strand of WWET01000894.1, from coordinate 294,254 downwards.
GTGATGTTGGCAGCAGATCCTCTGTAAGGTGGTACCTCCATGGTTCACACGTGTTTTTCCAGCACTTCCAACATATGCTCGATTGGACTGAGAACTGGAGAATTTTAGAGTCCAAGTTAACACCCCTTTTTAAAAATCCTGTGTTAATAAACAGCCAGATTGCTTGTGGTACACATGATTTATTAGCTCATCAAGATATGTAGAAAAAACATGCCTGGCCAACCTGTGACAAAATTCTGTAAATGCATTGGAATAGATGATTCCTGGTAAAGCATGCTGGGACTTGTAGTTTTACAACACCTGGAGAGCCACAGGCTGGCCAGTGTCTGCCATATATTGTATAACAAAATCTTTGTATTCACATACTAATAAAATATCACTTCAAAAACAATTTCTTATATAAATACACTGTAAACTGCAAACAGTTCTCATCAGTCGACCAGAATTAAGCAGATATCATGTATATCTCAATCAATGATGTTAATTTCTGAAAATCATTGAAGAGCCGATATGTCAAAAACCACTAACGCACTGTGAGTCATTCACGCTATTTGCTGGGCTAATATTTGTCCACATAGCAATTAAAACCCTTACTAATTATAGCCATAGCAACACTAAAATCACAATTAAAACATCCTTTGGTTGTGTTTGATTCAACGATAATATATAGTCTCAAATTTACTTTAAATGATTCTGACAGGCCTATGAATCAATATGGCCACATGATCTCTGGGTGTCATTATAAACAAAGAACATATATCATATATCAAGTAATGATCAAAGAACTCAAAGGGCCAGATTTACTAAGCTGCAGGTTTAGAAAACTGGAGATGTTGCCCATAGATTGCCCAATCAGATTCTAGCTCTCTCTTGACTATTACTAGAGAATGTCAGCTAGAATCTGACTGGTTGCTATGGGCAACATTTCCACTTTTTCAAACCTGCAGCTTAGAAAATTTGGCCCAAAAAGTGTATATTTCTTTTTACTGCTATTTAGTGTATAAAGTAGGATAAGTCTAATTTAAAATATTATTAACACTTCCAAATACTACAATCAATGTACAAGCCTTCAATTCTAAAATTATGCAGCATCAACAAATCTCATCATCATGTCAAAAGCAATTTTTTCCCACATTTAAGGAGGTTCTATACTACACATCCTGCACCAGATCCAAAGCTATTAACCATAGCATGCACCCTCTAGATATTACATTAGTTTTACTAACATGACAGGGAAAATTCACTCCCCTCTTCTGTGCAGAAGTAAACATCCCCCACATTTTTCACTTAAGAATTGTCATAAGGAAAACTAAATAAACCCAAACAAGGGGGGAAGCAGTTGCCGGTTCATTCAGACCTATTTCAAAAATGCTAGAGCTGCCAGCCAATAGTCAGCTGTATAATTTTTAGGAATTATTTCTATCGCTAATTTTTACAGTGGGAAAGGTTAGAAAAAGGCCCTGTTTTGCTAAAGTACATGTTATGAATATCAACAGACAATGAGTCTGGGAGAGAACAGGTACAGGCAGCGACGACCTGTGTGGGTGGTGGAGAGAGCGCTGTGGCACAAAGAAATTTAGGGTTAGGCTGCAGATGTTGGAGGGTTAGGCTGCAGAAGATGGAGGGTCAACTTTAGAGCTAGGGTTAAGCTGTAGAAGATGAATGGTTAAGGTAAGGGTTGGGCTGTGGCAGATGGAGAGTTAAAGTTAGGATAATAAAAGGGGAAAGTTAGGGTTAGGCTGTGGGAAATAGAAGATCTAGGGGTGAGGATTAAGGTTGGGGTTAGGGGAAAATCTTATCTGTCAGTGGGGCAGCTTTGTGATCTTCATTTGTCGCTCGATGAAGGAATTCTTCTTTTGCATCAGCTGTAAAGAGATTGTCGGAAAACGATGGGCCATATTTAGAGATCTGTTTTTTTATGTACGCAATTATAGGTATGACCGGAGCAAGGAAACACCCACGTACAACTCTGACACTCCCCTCTCCCGGACATATTGTCACCTATTTACGAGTCCCTAGACCACTCTGTACTTTACGTGTGTACTTACGTGCGTATATGTGCTCCGTCAGTGCGATTCTTTATAACCGCGTTCATTTAAATGCCTCCCCCCACCCACTTTTATGTCAATTTGCAAGTATGTATTTCTACACCGCCCATCCGCACGTATGTACCCAAGTGCGATTCACATACCCGTGCCTAAAACACATACGAACATATATTCAACATAACTTACGTAAATAAAGTTACTACGCATGCGCATTTCATCCATTCCTAAAAATATGCATGCAACTTCCCCCAAAAACGAATCTCTGAATACAGCCCAATATGTCTAATATAGACACATTGTACCGGCAAACCACACCCCAAACAGGCTACTTGTGACCATGGAAAAAAATGGTCCTGTGCTGATAAAGTTGGTTACAGAGGGCTGGACAAGGAAGGAGAGAGTTAGAGTGTGTGTGTAGATTGAGTCAGTGAAGAAAGTTCAATCTTCCCAGTAGCATTTCTATAACAGGTATAGCAGGGAGTTCAATGCACACAGACCCCAGAAGAAAGGAGGGGGCCACGTAGCACTCACCCTGAACCCAATCTTGTTGTCGGGGGGTTCAGTCAGTACCCTGGGCCTGGCTGTCAGCAGGGTTAATAGATAAATCATTACAGACGGTAGTAATCACAGGCTGATAGTGCTGACCAGAGTTACATGAATGACTCATCACACAGATAAGTATAACTGTGAGATGATCTGAGCTGTGTGATAAGTCCTGCACTAGTAGTACACGTTACAGGCAGCAAAATTCTGGTGAACACACAAGAATCAACAAACCTGTTTAAAAAGAAAAGCAATATCTTATTCAGTCCACCATGCTCTATTAAATATATGAACCCTTTTTAGCACGATCTGTTTTTTGCTCTGGAGTTCTTACCTTTGTTTACAAGACAAAATAAAATCAATTATCTAGTGCTAGTATATAATCAATAGATAGAAAATCTTCTGCAGTTGTGTATAAATGCTCCTGCTAGGATGAAATGGTTTTGGGGGGGGG
>WWET01000894.1:271974-291151 GCA_011038615.1 Limnodynastes dumerilii | reverse complement strand
TTGACCAATCCTGCAGTTGAGCCACTAATTTATTTTTTTTTTTTTATGAGGCAATATAAGAAATATAGTTGCGTAGTGCAGTAAAGATACAATCACACACAGAGCACATTGATACAAGGGCATAAAGCATATTAATAATTATACAATTATACAATGAATAAATAAATAATTGACTCAGTTAAAGAGTTAAAGAACAAGTGCCTCGCAATTTTCATTTTCCTTTTTTAATTTTTTATTTACCTATTATTGTACCCAGTATTGCTTTCTCAAAACAAGAGTACAAACAAGTTAAAATAAAAACAAATAAAAGGGAAAGGTAAGTAAGGTGGAGGGGCTAAAATCTAGAATCTTATCTTGTCTGAGATATTAAAATTTGCATAAATATTAGAGCATAGATAAGTATTTTCTGGTGTTTTCAAAGCAAAAAATACAGCATCGAGTGACCATTGGTAAAATGTTTCACAGCGGTGATTCTCCCAGTAACACTCTGGTTCCAAACCAAGTAGTACACTGAAAGCATTGTTTAATATTATCACAGATTGAGTGAGATAGGGTTGTTATATAGCTTTCCCATAAGTTAAAAAAAAGCTTCAATCTTTCTCCATTGGTGTCTCCAGCCAATCCTTGTGAAAGTTATGTTTCTGAAAATAACCTAAAAGTTGGGAATTCAGAGAGAAGCCAATGTTGTAAGATACATTTTTTCCCAATTGTAGATAATATAGTTAACAATTTTCTACATCCACTCTGGTAAAATACTAAGGCCCATATTCAGAGTACCGGACGTATAACATATACGTCCGATGTTTAGCGATTTTTACTACTGCGCATGCGTAGTCATTTTTTAACATAATCTACATATCTTTTTAAAGAGATAAAAAGATACAATCTTTAAAAAGATAAAGTGGGACCAGTAGAAATCACACGCCATGAAGGAAAGCAGCAAATGGAAGGAGGAATGACATCAAAGGCAAGTAAAGTATAGGACTAAAAAGGCTGGAGGCTGATGGGGAATATGGGAGCTAGAGAAACATGATGGAAAATACTGGGAGCTGGAGAAACATGATGGGGAATACTGGGGTGGCTGAAGACACATGAAGGGGAATACTGGGAGCTGAAGACACAGGATGGGGAATACTGGGGAGGCTGGAGAAACCTTAATTGGAATACTGGGAGGCTACACAGACATGATGGGAATTATTAGGAATTATTGGGAGGCTGAAGAGTCATGATTTGGGAATATTGGGAGGCTGTAGAGACATGAATGATAAGATATATAGGGCCTGATCCAGACTTAAGTTCATTTTATGTACACAATTGTACCTAAGTTACATACTTCTAGGTATAATGCACTCCCCCTGGCACTCCCCTCACATGCATGTAACTTAGCTTAACTTAACACTAAGTGTTCAGAACCCTACCTTACATATATCTGATGTAAAACCTTGTCGTTTGTAAGTTCCTAACCCAGCCCATACTGTTCAATTTATATGCCTTCCCCCCACCCACAATGCATATATTCGGCTTGCGTAGGGTTGTCACACCCTATCGTACGAAGTTACGTACCAGTTACGTATGACCAGAATGCGCAGTGCGTTCCCACAGCCAGATTTATGCATGCTGCATGTAAATTAGCTGTCGTTATTAAATCTGGATAAGGCCCATAGTCTATATTGTATGGCAGTTTTTAGGATGAAGTGGGAATTGTATAGTGTAGACTAGGACGCTGTCTGTATTGTATAGTAGTGAATAATTTGCTTTCTTTTATTGTGGTTACAAGACTGTGTTTTATGATGCCTATATGCTTACTACCATCTAAGATGCTCACTGTTACATTATTAAAGTGAAGGAAGCAAATTTATAGTTTGCAGGGTGGGGACACCCAGCACGGGCCCTGGTATAAACACTAAGTAGAGCATGCCTCCTGGAACTGGAGCCTATTCTGGTCCCACATGTGGCCAAGCACTAGTGCATAAAAGAATAGTTTTATGACCACCTGCATGAAAAAAACTGTTTAAAGTTGGAAGCCTTTATAGGTACAATGTTTAGACATTATGCACCCAGTGCAAAAGCTTGTTGGGAACAGTCCCAGTGCTATCAGCATGGATCAGAGTTTTATTTTACTTTTGAGATATTCTTTTTGCAGGTAGACTTCATGCTGTTTAATTCCCCTGCATTACAGGTAACCAACCTGTATATCCAGGTAGGCATTCTTTTTATTTATTTAATTTTATACACACACACACACACACACACACACACATACACACACACACACACACACATGCACACACACACACATGCACACATACACACACACACATGCACACATACATACACTTACCATGAAAGCAGATTATTTTCTGTTTAATTTGGTACACAAATTGTGAATTTTTCTCTGTTGCATTGATAGTTACCTGCATATTTTTATTATAAAAGAGATGATGTATACATATTCTTTTACTGTAAGAATGTGTGAACTATAATAATTTGATACATTTGTAACTTGTCATGTGGGTCGACAAAACTAACACCTAGTCTGTAAACTAGTCAGCTTTGTTTTTTTCACCTGAAATTTCTGGTAAGAGGATACAAATATAAACAACGAATGTTTTCAACAAATATTCTTAGATACTTTCATAATGAGAAGATACATTTGAAATGTCAAGAGGTCTTTTTTATTTATTTATTTATTCATTCACAGGTTTTTATATAACGCCAGCAGATTACGTAGCACTTTACAATATTAAGATTAGTATAAACTAGACCAGGTAGTAACAAACAGACTGGGTTGGTAAGAGGGCCCTGCTCACAGGGTTACACTCTATAGGACAGTGAGTTTAATACATAAGGGCAAGTGCTATATATCACACAATGGACCAGCCAGGGTGTATGGTAAAAGTGCTCAGTGCTATTTGATCCAGTCACACAGCAGTGTTAACAACAGAGATTAGGGAATTTTATAATAGAAAGAGAGAGTGCGTGTGTTAATAAGAGAACGGCAAAGTGGAAAGCAAAGTGGTTGTTTATATGGTAATTAAAACTTAAGAAGGTTGAGGAATTTGATAAGGTGGGTTTTAAGGGCGTGCTTGAAAGTTTGGATAGTCTTAAAGGGGGAGAGAGGTTATTCCAGAGAGCGGGTGCAGGAGAAGTCCTGTAAGCGGGAATCAGAGCATTTATGAAGTGCAGAAGATTTAGTGATGTCCTGAGAGAGAGAGCTGGGATATATCTTGAGACAAGTGAGGATATGTACTCAGGTGCAGTGTTGTTTATGGCTTTATAGGTTAGCAAGAGACTCAATGAAAGGTTAGTACATTATTAATTATTGAATATGTTACGATACTGCAGAGCAGTCATATAGGATGTAAAGAAGAAAGGAAATAGTAAATCATAATCATTTGCACTCCCTGCTAATACCAACTAGTACTAGTGGGGTTCAGAAGATGAGTGGCATAGTGTGTTCTCCCCCCCTTCCTTTTCCTCCTTTATAACAATTCCTTACACTGAGCAGTGGCTATGGGTTTTTAAACATTAAATATAATTAACTGTCGAAATGGATAACTGTTTGTCACTCTTCCGGAGGGAAGTCCAGGGCCACAGTGAGGGAAAGAGCGTGAACAGAGCAGAATGGACGAGAGGAGGAGCGGTAACTGAGAGCGGTGACTGAAACCGATCCTATTGCAAGAAAATTGCATTTCTGAACCCAGACCCATGTGATCACACTGAACTAAACCAGCCCTCAGTTCGTCTGAGTTCCGTGAAAGTCAGTTCTCTGAACTTATTTATATAATATTAATGGTATTTTGAATTAACTTAAGAACTTTTCAATGAAAATTCACATAAGAGCAACAAATTCATAACAATTATGCAAATATTTCTATGTAAACACTGTCCAGCGTATTGCTCTTTGTAAGAGGGATAGAGAAACCGTACTGGGCATAATCTTTTTCCAATACTGTCTGCAAACAGATTGCTGGTAAATTAGCCGACACACCTAGCCATACCAGGTAAATGTTGGACATATATCTTTTATGTCTCCAAATTCTACAAACAAGCTTAAGAACATCCATTTTCGCTCCATGTACAATGTTGGCAGCAGCAGTGTGTAATTCAGCTGCAGAGAAATCATTGTTGCAGCTGTTTGTCATTAAAGTTTATGATCTAGGGGAGGTTTTTTGGAGATTTGTTTCAATGTTCTGCACAGAGTCCAAAAACCTATTTTGTTTCATCCGATGATTTGTTTTGGTCAACTGATATATAATCAACATCAAATTTTTTCTTTCAGAGTAAACCTCCAGAAATGATGTGCACCTTTTTATAACTTTATAAGGGCATCTAATGTTTAACCCACAGTTCAACTTTTTAACATTCCGTGTGTAGCAGCCCATTTCTCCATTAATGCGTTTTATTTAATGTTATGTATTTAACCTATAATGAGTGCAAATTTTATTACACATTTTTAAGATGTCAAGATCAGTTAAAAAAAATGCCCAGTTTGTCGTATTCAAACTCATTAAATAGATTTTTTTACTGGACATTTTATTTCAAATCCTTAAATTTGCTTAACTGTATAAAACTATTATAAAGACTGTAAGAAATCAGGCAAGAAATATAATGTTAATCTGTATATTTTGGTCAGTGGGAATGTTCACAAAAAGAAAAAGAAAAACTTTCATCTGAATTTGTGATTAAACTGTCATTAAATTTTAGTAAAGACTGAGCGCCAGATCCAGACCTAAGTGCAGTTTAAGTACGATCTCATAGTGTATTTACGCGATCGTGAGTACTATGCACTCCCCCGTTCACTGCCCTCAGGCACATATAATTTACTTGATTTACGAGTACCAAACCCTACCTTAACTTTTCCAAGCGTCCTCCCCTTAAGCACATTGGGTCAGATCCAGACCTACGCTCGCAAGCGATCGTACAGCCGGCGTACGGAGGTAAAGGTAAGGGGAGTGTCATGGGAGTGAAAGTTTTTACGCTGGAGCGATAATACGCTCCGCTCTCATGCGTAGGTCTGGATCAGGCCCATTGGGTCAGATGCAGACCTAAGTTCAGTTTAAGTACGATCCTGTAGCGTATTTACGTGATGGTAAGTACTATGCACTCTCCCGGTCACTCCCCTCGGTCGTTCATAATTTCCTTGATTTAGGAATAGCAAACCCTACCTTAACTTTTCCAAGAGCAAATACGCTCGTACGTAATGGATTGTCACACAAAACAGCCTAACCCGGCCCATACTGTACAATTTAAATGCCTCCCTCCGCCTACAAAGCGTATTTCTGGGAGTCGTAAGGATGACCCGCACCTTCGTACGTATTTAAAGGAAGGCAAATACGATCAGAGTTACGACACCTAACATCTGCCGCGTGCATGCGCAGTACATACAAAAAGTTGACGTTACGCAAGCGGCTATCGGAAATACGCTATCGTACTGGACTCAGGATCTGGCCCAGAGTGCACAAGTGACAACTACATGATAATCAGAGTACACATGTGGCTGAGAGCACACCAATCACTGTGATCAATATACAATACACAGAGCACACCACTGACCATGACCACTATACGATACAGACAGCACACCAGTGACTGCTAGTATATAAAACAGTGTCCCAGTGCCCTATGTATACCAGTTACCTGACTTTATAAATACAGATAGTTATAAGATATTTACAAGATATATACACACTCATTTAAGTTTTCTATTATGGCTTCTGAAATAGAGATATCCAAAAGCTCTGTGCCTGGTACAGAGGATATCACCTCTACCCCCTTCTTTTCCACTCCCCATTGCTGCTATAATCCCAGTTTAAAGTGAGGGGACCGGGTTCACACTTACACATGTATTCACAGCTACTTCTCCCACCCCTGCTTCTACATCCCTCCCCCCACCCACTTTATCTAACTTCCCCCAGAGGCTGCCTTGGCATGACTCCTCTGACTTAAAAAACTATGTGCGGTCTAGTTATCTACTTGCCTACTTGTCAGACTGGCTACGCATGCCCAGGTTAAAAGAATTGTGAAATTCCGCACCTAAGAAGTGTTGTGAATCAGGGCCAGCATTCTGAAAATCTGTTACTCTCTGCCGCCCTGTCAGATAGTTAATTAAGCCTGGAAATCAGTTGCCAAGTTGACAATTTGGATCAGTAACAGATGGTCAGCTAGCTGACATTGATCTTCAGACACTGACAGGTATCAACAGGACCGGCATAAGGTGTGTAGGTCCCCTGGGCAACTAAATTATGGGGTCCCCTGCCACACATTAGCAAACAGTTCCCTTCATTTACCCTATATTAACCCACCCTCCCCAACCCCTCATACACACTTTATAAATTAACCAAGTGCTCTTACCTGTCTTGAATCTTTAGACTGCTACTTCTTCTACAGACTCCTCTACTGCCGGCAACAGTAAAAAATATAAATGCGGTTGGCTGGTCAGAGAAGCACAGCTTACGTGGTGTCATGACGTTGCATGTGCTGTGCAGATCACAGAGCATTGAAGGAGGATGGATGTCAGTGATTGACACCATCCTCCTCTGCACGTTATCGCAGCCGCCAGAACATGACGGCCTCCGCGGTACAATAGGCCAGATCCAGACCTAAGTTCGAAAGTATATTTACGCTAGCCGCTGTCGTAAAATCAGATGTTGCGCAAAGTAACTCTGATCGTACGTACCTTCAGCGTAAATACAAATGAAGGAGCAGGTCATCCATACAACACCTGGAAATACGCTTTGTAGGCGGAGGGAGGCATTTAAATTATACAGTATGGGCCGGGTTAGGCCAGCACGTGCGACAATTCATTACGTACGAGCGAACTTACACTTGGATAAGTTAAGGTAGGTTTTGGTGCTCGTAAATCAAGTAAATTACGAACGACCGAGGGGAGAGACTGGGATAGTGCATAGTACTTACAATCGTGTAGATACGCTACAAGATCGTACTTAAACTGAACTTAGGTCTGCATTTGGCCCAATGTGCTTAAGAGGAGGATGACAATTACTGAGATCCATCTTCTTGAACTGAGAAAATCGCAAGGCAGATTCAGTACAGAAACACACAGTGAACAGAGGAAGACAAGGAAAAATATAAAAATCTGCTTTACATGTCCATATATAGTTGATAAATAACATAATAGTTAATAGCAGCTTCAAATGTCCATATTGGTATGTGCAAGAAATTGAGCAGCGCTCATAAAGGTGAGCAATGGCAGCAGAATCAAATGTCTGTGTCCAAATTTACAAGTAAATTCAGCCACCACCACACTAACAAGTAATCATCAGCAGCTTGAAATATTCATCTCATAATAATGGGGGCTTCAAATGTCCATACATCATTTTTAAATAAATTCAGCACTGTGCTGTTGATTCAAATAACAGTCAGCACCACATTAAATGGTTAAACAACAATGGGCGTTTAAAATGTCCACATATAGTTTAAGAAATGTAGCTAGGCATCGTCCTTGATAATAGATTTTTGCACCTTCAAATGTCCATACAAAAGCTAGCACCATACATAATGAAAATGCAGGAATCATGAAGTGCTACTAAATACATTGGAAATGAACGCTATAAGCAGAAACAGACTTATCCCATGCCGACAGCTGTTTCGGTGAGTGTCCAAAATGGAGGTTGCTCCAATCAATTTAGGAGTTGATATAAAGCAGGTGCTGTAAGGTATGGGGAATTTACATAAATACAGAAAAGACCCCCCAGCACTCTTGCAATTAACCAGAAACAAACCATAACATTCTATCTTTAAAGATTCTCTGTCAGGGGTGAGCTCTCAATTTAAAAATACATGATATATGACCCAAAGTTGGGACTCTGATTGTTTTAGAGTTAGGACCACCAAACAGAGAAGCCTTGTAAGTGGCTGGTGGCTTATCATATATCTGCAGATGTATGTAACAAATTCTCTGACTTTTATTTTAAAGATAGCAGGTTATGGTTTGTTACTGGGTAATTGCAAGAGTGCCAGTCCTGTTTGTATTTGTGTAAACTCCCCTTACCTTGAGCACCTGCATTATATTACCTTATAAATTGATTTGAGCAACCTCCATCTTGGATGTATGTATATATATATATACACACACGCACACAAATATATATTAAAAAACAAAGTTTTCATCTTATATTCTAAGGTGGGATGGCATTAGCTGAAGAAAATGTGGATGAAGTGCAGTAATATCTCTGGAAAGGAACAAGTTAAGTAGTGGGTCATTTATACAATGTTATCTGTTATAATGTGAAAATGTAAGCTAAGTGTTTCAAAGGTATTTATGGTACTATTTAAGAGGTTAAAGACCTGATTTTAATTCAGTATGTTGGATAATAAAAATGTCTAATTAAGTCTCTTATTAAAAGTATGTACCATCAATTTACAGGGCAAAAAAGAGTTCTTCAGATTTTCTTTCGCACTAAATTAATATTACAGAGTTGTAACAGATGTCTTAATTAGGCATTTTTCTGATGGGAGCATTGAATTAATTAAATTATAGGATGAAGTATTTTTTTCTAAATCTGCATAGTCATAAAATTACAGTCTTCCTTAGTTAGGATAAACCATAATTAAAGGCTATCTTTTTTTTTATTAAAATCTATATATAAGAGGGAACTTTACATGAAGGCTTGTTTAATTTGGTATAATGCTTTCAAAGTTTTGATTAGAAGACAAATATTTAGTTTTAATGTAAAAAGTTAGATGAACTACAGTTATTGCATTCAACCATAGTACCATTAGTAGTGTTAAATATCCCCAGGGTACATGTGGGGGTGTGGGTCTGCAGTATGTTTCATACCTTTGAATTGCAAAGGTTCTCTGAAATTGATTGCTTCTGCCTTGAGGAGGAGAAGCAATCTATTTTCCCCGGAACTCCTAAGTCCCCGTAGAGGGTTACTCACCTCTCCGGTGGTCCAGTGGCGGCTCTTCTGAAAATTAATGGATGAGTATGTGAATCGGATACTCACCCATTCATTAAAAAAATTTCTGCGGTGGCTCTCATTCAAAATAGGGACACCCTATTTCGCAATGTAATCTATCACAGCAGGAACTTGCAACGGTATTTCTCCTATCCTAAACCTTTTCCTAATTCTTACCCTAACCTTCCCCTTCTCTTACCCTAATCCTATCCCTTAATTCCCTCGCAGCCTGACCCTAACCCTTCCTTTCCAGCAGCCTGACCTTAAGACTCCCCTCCCTGTTGCCTAACCCTAAGACACCCCTCTCCGCAGCCTAAACCTAAGACTCTCCTCAACACAGCTTAACCCTAATACTCCCCTCCACGCAGCCTAAACATAAGATGCCCCTCCCTGTAGCCTAACCCTAAGACACCCCTCTCTGCAGCCTAAACCGAAGACTCCCCTCCACACAGCCTAACCCTATGACCCCCTCCTCCACGCAGCCTAAACAGACACCCCTCCCTGTAGCCTAACCCTAAGACACCCCTCTCTGCAGCCTAAACTGAAGACTCCCCTCCACACAGCCTAACCCTATGACCCCCTCCTCCACGCAGCCTAAACATAAGACGCCCCTCCCTGTAGCCTAACCCTAAGACACCCCTCTCTGCAGCCTAAACCGAAAACTCCCCTCCACACAGCCTAACTCTATGACCCCTCCTCCACGCAGCCTAAACATAAGATGCCCCTCCCTTTAACCTAACCCTAAGACACCCCTCTCTGTTACCTAATCCTAAAACTCCCCTCCACATAGCCTAACCCTAAGACCCCCCTCAAGAAACCTAAACCTAAGACTCCCCTCCCTGTAGCCTAACCCTAAGTCTCCACATCCCGCATCCTGACCCTAGCACTGTCCCTAGTACTCACCTCTGTTGCGGCGGATCTAGTGTACGGCGGTGGTTTCAGAATGGATGAATGGGTAAGCATGCCGCACAAAATGCTAACCCACTCGTTTATATTTAGTATATATACTTTTTCCGGACCAGAGACTGCATCTCGTGTGTGGGGGGGGAGAGGGGAGATTGTACTGCAGATTCCTGGTTCTAGCTGTTAGCAACATTGCCTTATTTTTTACATCTTACTTCTGTGCAAGCATAGATTTACTTTACTGTTTTTTTTTCCTCATCCTCTGTGGCGAAAGTGGCTCCGCTGCTAAATTAACCCTGTGCTTGGAGTCTGAAAATTGTGTTCCCACACCAGCGTTAATGTCTGCTACATAGTGTTGGTCTATGAAACCTTTTTTGATGGGTGATTATTATTTGTAAAGAGAGCTTTGGGCCTTAATATAGGTCTTGCTCATTAGTTAGTAGGAATGGATGCATGAGGATAGGCTGGTGACTACGACGTGATATACAGACAGTGGCACAAGTAGATGCAGTTGAAACTTCTGGAGGCTACAGAAAAGTGTGTACTGGAATAAAAGAAGGAACACAGGTAGGCAGACTGAGAGTGTGAAAACTTGAGCTGTTAGCAGATTGGCTGCAGGAACAAACTCATATTGGCAGACTGGGAAGAAACTCATCTTGGCAGACTGGGACTGCAGAGGCTTGCAGACTGACAATAATCAATGACCAGCAATATATTATAGCAGTTGATTGGAAGACTTGAGATTGCTTTTGTGGATTAGCAGGTTGGAAAATGCTGATACCAGATACCAGGTGGGAAATCACAAGTTCTGGTGTGCAAACTGGAGATTGCTGGTATTGAATTGCATGCTGGAAAGCAAAACGATTGGTTTGCTGGTTGGAGAGTGCAGCTAATGGATTGCGAGCTGGAAAGCACTAATAGTGGTTTGCAGTGAAGAATGCAGGTAATGGTTTGCAAGTTAAAATCAACAAGGCATTACATACGACCAGAGACACGCACGGAAAAGTTAAGGCGGGGTTCTGAACACGTAAGTCAGCTAAGTTGCGTAAGTGAGAAAGTAGTGCCAGGGGGAGTGCATTATCCTTAGTAGTGTGTTACATAGGTACCCTTGTGTACGTAAAATAACCTTAAGTCTGGATCTGGCCCCAAGTCGGTATATTTCACATGCTAATACAAAACTGCAAGCTGGAACTGCAAGCTTGAGACGGCAAAATAGAACAACATAAAAAAGGAAAATCACAGGAGTCAAGAGAAATACACTAGACACAAGGTGTAGTGGCAACTTTCAGAGAGGACCGACCAAAACTAGAACCACCTCGGAAGCCTGTTAGCTGGCAGCGAACACAATATGTGCTGTGGTTTATGACACTTTCATTGTTTAGCGCAAGCATGGCCAACCTGTGGCTCTCCAAGTGTTCTGAAGGTATAAGCATGATAAGTAACAAGACTGTTAATCCACACTGTAACTTTATAGCAGAAGATAGCCTGTGAAGAATAGCCCTGAAAAGTCACAAACAGTCACAAATCATAATCTTGGAAGGCCCAGGGATAGAGGGATTGCTCTTTCCTCTGAAAAATATCAGAAGTGCACTAACCCCGATGGGTCTCGTTTTTTAATAGCTACGGATTCATTGAAATCCAGAACAGACCGTTTACTGCTGGTTGGGCATTTGCAGATTGCGTCAGGTTGTTGTGTTTGTTTGTTTGTTTATTTAATGTAGGGCTCTATATATTGGTCTGTTTTAACCAGGGGCCCTGCAAATAACCTTCAACGGTGAATAGATTCATCAAGTGCATAATAATGTATAAATTATATAATATCCATGAATTTAACAGTCATATGTTAGGCATATAAATCACCACCAATAACTAATAATAATAATAATCTATACAGAAGAAAACACTCATAGCATACATCTTATTCACTCCTTTCAGATTTTGTAATACGATAGCTTGAATACATTAGCATGAATTTAGAAACGTTATCCTCGTAATTTGGATATAAAGCTTTAAACACACCAATGTTATATATACTCATGTAAACCACAAAAGATATATCTATAAGGCAAAGGTCAATATTTGAATAGCCATTGCTTCTGTTACCCTCCCCTTACCTCAGTGGTTACACCATTGTCTGTTAGGTGCGGCCACAGGGTGTGTTAAGGGTACAAGATAGGTGAAAGGTGCTGCACCAACCAACATATAACTCTTGAATTCAAGTCTCAAAAGTGTCCTTTAATTTTATTTACTGTCTACCTACTATTGCAAAAGAGCAAATTGAGAAAAGAATCACCAAAGAATTATATATATATATATATATATATATATATATATATATATATAGTCTCTTAAAAAAAATAACTTATGATACATGCATAACCATACTTGCAACTCAAAGTCATTGCTAAATATCTGAAATGGTATGATCAATGTCATTTGGACAGCTCTAACACTCACAGAGAGCTAAAATCTATAGTAAGTAGTGTCTGTACCAGAAATCAGAATACTAATTCCCCTAGCCTACAACACAGCAAGCTAATCAACATAAAAATAAACATCAGTTCTTTAATCATCAATACAGTGATTAAATAAAAAAGAAGTTAATTACCAAATGTTACATTGCACATGGGGAAAATGTATTACAAGTACAATTAAGGTAAAATCAAAAAGTAAATGGGAATTTCAAATAGAAGCTGAATTATAGTCCTAAGATTTATTAATTGTCCACCACAGACACCAGTATCTTATATTTTAAGCAAATCTATTACTTAAACTGGATAATCTTTGGTCATATCCATGCACATTTTCACACTTAAAAAGTTAAGGTATATATTTTTTCTGAAAGATCATTGGGATAATACTGGTTTGTCAATTGCTTCTGAAGGATGATATTTAACATCACCATTTGCTCTGAAACATCTGGCTGAATTTCAGGTATATTCATAAGGTATATGTATTTTTATCTATACACAGGAGCATCACAACATTTTTGGATTTTATACATTTTTTGATGCCCCTAAATTACCAAATGCAATTCCCTCATTATGTGTTGCACAGGTCACATGATTATGCCATACTGCAATGTCACATTCTGTGAAAATGAATGCTGCAGTTCATATGATTCAGCCATACTCAGTTGTGCCTCTACTATCCCTCGTTTGATTGAGGGTTAGTCTGCTACTGACAGCATACCAGGGAACGGAGTCTAACTAGGAGTCTCACAGTGGCAATAAAACAGACAGTGAGGGTCAGCTGCATTGAAGGTAGGAACTCATATGTTGCCATGACTAGAACAGAGGCAAGTGACAGTATGCTCCCCCCCCCCCCTTGACAACTCTTGCCCCCCCCCCCCCCTTGACAGGAGGTTTCAATACCTTTAGGACCTGGCTTCCTAGGGAATTTCAGTT
Organism: Limnodynastes dumerilii; assembly: GCA_011038615.1. Classification (NCBI taxonomy): domain Eukaryota; kingdom Metazoa; phylum Chordata; class Amphibia; order Anura; family Limnodynastidae; genus Limnodynastes; species Limnodynastes dumerilii. The sequence goes on along the minus strand of WWET01000894.1, from coordinate 277,917 downwards.
GGAACTTTCTGACAAGATTTTCTGCATGGAGGATCTTCGCTGGGACCCATTCTCTTTCTTCAGGAGTGTAGCCCTACCAGTGAACCAGATATTGTAATTGTCTCCTTACCCTTCTAGAGTCTATGATGGTTTCCACCTCAAAATCTTTCTGCCCATCTATCATGACTGGAGATGGTTTTTCTTGGTGGGTGGGCAGGAATCTTCTAGATGGATGGACTGGTTTGAGTAAGGAGGCATGGAACGTGTTGGGGATCTTTAGGTTCTATATGCATTGTTTGAAGGCTATTGGATTTATCTTCCAGCAAATGGTGAAGGGTCCAATAAATCTGGGTCCCAGCTTTCTGGAGGCTTGTTTGATATGGATGGCCAGGTATATAGCCATACCTTGTCCTCGACTTTAAAGTTACACTTTGGCGATCTGCCTTGGTCTTGGCACAAGCTTGATGTGTCTGATAGTTCCTCGAGCATCTATGTCAGAAACAGGAGACAATTTATAAAGTGAACCTCCTTACCCTTCTAGAGCCTATGATGGATTTCACCTCAAATTCCTCCTGCCCACCTACCATGACTGGAGGGGTGTGGGTCCGCGCTAAAAAAATACTAATTTTTAAATTTCTATTGCGAATGCGTTTTTTCGCTGAAGACTATGAAAGTCGAAATATTCAAATACATAACTTTTTCTAATTATAACATGCTGAATTTATAAAGTTTGTCATTCGAAAATCTCTATTTCGAATGTAAATGAATTTATAATATTCAAATTTAGAAAATAACTAATTTAGAATGGTTTGGTAATTATCAATTTTACATTTCCAAAAATCTTTTTTTTTTAAATGTATAATGTTCTATATTGAGAATGTTAATGGAAATATCTATTGCGCATTTCTGTATTTCGAATCCACATTGTGTATGGTGACTTTGACTATCTATGGTGACTGCATGACTGCTGTATGTCAGAGTTCCCCTCAAGTCACCCCCCAGTGCAGTGAATAAATTATCACATTGCTAGGAGACAAGAGCTTTCCGCTCACACAGCACACAGCAATTTGGAGCTTTTATCTCTTTTATTACGCAAAACTGTAAGCTGAAGTTTTCACTGTGTGTCCCCCTCAAGCTAAAAACTCCCCCCAGTCCACCAGAAGGAGTTATTATAGCTGATTTCTCCTCCAGCACACCAGGAAAATCTGAGTGAAGTGGCCATCTTACTCCTCTCACGTGAAGGCAGTGTCAGTGCACCCAGCAGAGTATGAACTGGCCCAGGTAGTCCTGCAAAACATCATTAATGAGATCTTGGATGCCACAGGGTATGACAAGTTATTCATATTGGCCTGACTGGGTATTGAAGGTGGTCTTCCTCTCATCCCCTTTTGAATGCGTACCAAATTGTAGGCCCCACTCAAATTGATGCTACTGTAGATGGTTGTTTTCTTGAGTTGATTAAACAAATCTGGAATTAGAGGGTTGATGTTTTTGACTGTGATCTAATTTAATATATAATATAGGGTCTAAGCGAACCATCCTTCTTTTCTACAAAGAAGAACCCTGCTCCCACTGGAGACTTAAAGGGTCATATAGAGCCTTTATCAAGATTCCTCTTAATATATTCCTCCATGGTTTGAACCTTTAGGATGTGACAGCAAAATTAATCTACCTTTAAGTAGATTGGAGCTTGGGATCAAGTCAATCGTGCAATCATATGGATGTTGAGGCGGGAGGACAACTGCAACCTTTTTAGAGAACACTGTGAACTCGGCATAGACCACGGGCAGACCCTTCAGGGTAAGTGAAAAACTGTGTTGTGGAAAAGCCAAAAAAGGCCAAACACTGGTCTCCCCGAAGCAGGATTTTTCCGGAATCAATCCTGGGATTGTGTTTCTTCAGCCAGAGGTGCCCTGATAATAACTAAACAGTCAGACAATTGATGATTAGAAGTTCCAGAATTCCAGAATGGCACACCAGAATAGAGAGTCAGAGGAGAGGTTTTCTTGTAAACTATGCCCCCCCCAAGAAGGGCTGCCCATTAAAGCCACAGGTCAAAATTGGGTTTTCCATGTTCCCTAAGGTCATACCCAGGGAGCGAGCCCTTCATCCTTCATCCAGGAAATTTCCTGCAACACCACTATCAATGAAGACTTCGCAAACCCAGGATCCAGATGTAAGACTACAAGAATCAATAATAATTTTTGGAAGAGGCCCAGGTGGACCTCTTCAAAATCACCTAGGTTACGCGTTTCCCACTGGCTAGGCTTTGTTGGGGCAGTTGTCTGCTTTGTGGACTTGCCCTCCGTAGTACAGGCAGAGCTCAAATGCCTGTCATCAACTTTGGTATGAGCCAGGTGCTGCAGGAACTTGAGGCACAGGCATAGAACTAGAGTGGTCCTTCTCTAGTCAAAGTTCCCAAAGGCACCAGTCCACTTTATAACTACAGGGAACAAAAGAGAGGTCTGGCGCTCCATAAAACATTATATAACACTATGTGTCAGCACATACATAAAAAGGAGGTTTAGTTCACAATATAGCTATTGAATTAAGCTCACCAGCCAAGCATCAAGACATCTCTTGTAGGTGAGTCCCTATCCGTTTGCTATATGTGTACTCAAGAGGCCAGTCCACATTAATAGCAAGCTGCATCAATTCCTCAAGGGACTTCGATGGAAGATATTGGACCAAGGCATCCTTGATAGGTTCCGAGAGACCCCTATGGAATTGGCTTTGGAGTGCTGGATCGGTTTACTGGCTCTTGGTGGCCCATCAGTGTATCTGTGTGGCAAAACAGGGGAATGGAGTAGGGCACTCAGAAATTACAGAGGAAAAATTGCAGAGAAAATTTCTAGCAGCTAGAGCAGGAAAGACCTAATACTACCGGAAGTGGATAAATGCCACTGCCAGGACTATAAAGGGGCTGCTGGTCAGTGATTGGCTGGCAGATCCCCACCTATGGCTCTGATTGGCTGTATGACCTGACAGTAACTAAGCAGCCAGAAGGTAATAAAAGGCAAAGGGTTGAAAGGCCTGATGACTATTAGTAGTAGCTGCTAGTCATGGCTAGTGCAGGCCATGCATGGTGCAAAGACCTTCAGGAAATGATTCCCACAGTGACAATGGAACAGAACAGTGAGGGCAAGCTGCAGAGAAGGTTAGAACTCACATGTTACGATGACTAGCACGACAGAAAAGTTTGCAGTCTCTATTTGTGATTAGAATTAGATGTATCAATGCATTTCACCGGGCATTCTCCTGGTTTCATCAGAAGGTCTCTAATTTTTTGCAAACTTTTCCACATCTTCAGCAAGTAAGGCCAGTAACTGTACCAGTCCATATAAAGTTTTCTCTGAGAATCTTTAGGCAGCAATGAAGTTCATACAGTCCCAACAGGTGATGCAGCAAAGTCCAGGTTGGGTCACGGGACCCAGAGATGCTCACTGACCCAATGTTCACACTCCAGCTGCAGACTCCTGTCTGCGTAAATGTCTTGAGGATCTCGGCAACTCGGCCAATGCTCTCCACCAATTTAGTGGCGTGCTGAGTTTTCAGGCTCCCTGCTTTTAGCAGGCTCCAGAAATACTACAGCACCAGTGAACATCTCCTGATGGAGGGAAGTCTGTGGAAAATCCTCAATGCCAGTCAGAATCACCAGACTCCCCTCTGCTCACGATGTCCTCTCAGGTGGCAGTTGGCTTCCAACTGCCAGAGCTTCCTGTAAAGACAGGAAGGGGGGATAGGTGATGATGCATCCCCCTTACTTGCATCCTGCAGATAGACACTGGGACAGTCTGACAGTGGATTATATGGACAATCACAACAAACACTGCACACACTATAACCTATAAACTACACATTTAAGCTGCATGGTAGACCAAGGATAAAAAGCACCATGTTCTTGTGTGAAATATGGTGCAATGTAACGATCGCCCTGTATGTCCCCTTTGTTTCATCACAAAATGTTATATATTTTTATGACTTCATACAATTCAAAAAAAACAGGAAAGGTAAAATTGGAGAGAGTATGGGGCTGAATCACAAGGACTATCTCTGCTCCTAACCAATTAAAGTTATTTCATTCTATGAGATAAGGACATTGCTAAAAAGGTATTCCTTCCTGATGTCTGGTAGGGGTTAATAGGAGTAAAAATCTAAAACTTTGTTATTGATCAGGATAATGTTGGTACAATGCTCTTCATATAAAACCTTTTAATTCCCCATTTTATATTGAATACATTAAATATGCTAAATTTTTGGAAGCTATTGGTCACAAAAAGTTGAATAGTTGCACTTTCAAGATCCGCTTTCATTAAGTTGTGATTTTTGCTGACACTTTTTACATGTATAATTTAACCCTCTGAGTTTTATTTTTAAAAAAGTGTAAATGTGTGCAAATTACAATTGAAATACGAGTGTCATTATTCGTTAAATATCTAAAGATATTAGCTTAGATCAGATACACTAATAAATATTTTCATGACTACTATGGAATTATACTACCAATGTCATGTCAAATAAATCTGTTTGTGTTTCTGTATAAATATGTCAATGGAATTTAGTTTATTAACCCACTTCATTTTTCTATTCATGTAGAAACCAGTGAAGATATATACACATTCATTATTAGAAAGAAAATATTTCTTAAGCTTATTATAAACACAGAATGAGAGACTACAGAGAATTTCAGAGATTTATTTATGATGTATTACTGTAATTTTTAATTTAGACATGCAAATTTTTTAATTTGCACTGACTGCTTTGCCTTAATGGTTTTGATTAATATTTGGAAGTAGTGTTTGTGAAAGAGATTTATACTGTGATTCATCTGCAAAATAATCAAATCATTACCAGCTAATGACAAAGCTGTGAAAAATGATATGGATATTGTGTAATTTCAAGCCATTGCCAAACACGTGAAGGTATCTGATTTTTCCAGAAAATGTGGACTTGTACTAATAACTGCTGGGAAGTTTGCATTAGGTCCGATCTAATTTTGTGACAATAAAACATTGATCTTAATAAAGCTGTCTGATAAAAGCAGCGGTGATTAACATCCTCAAACCCTATATTTTACTTTCCAAATCTTTGCTGAACAATATTATAATTCAATTTGTCTAAGAACTACAAGTCCTGGTTCAAAAAGTAAAATATGAAAAAGAAAAAAAGAAAATGTGTAGATACCTTTATCACTGCTATCATAGATTTCACATTGACGAAGTGATATACTGATAATGGTTGCCCATTTCAAAAGAGACCAAGCCCTTCAACACCAAAACAGATGCAAGTGGAAAATAATATGGGTGTATCTAATCAGTCATATCTTATGCTGTAGATGCATTTAATATAGCAGGCTGTAGTCAGCACAAACTCATAACTTCTTCATTTTTTTCAGCAGCTATACAGTCATGTATTGTTTTAGTTTGTTTTTATACAAAAAAATAAGATGCACTTTTTAACAAAAGAAGAATATACACCTGAGCCAGAGTTTTAGCCAGGGTTGCCGACTTTTAAAGGCTTCCCTGCAGGGGGTGGGTCTTAACATCACAATTTATGCAAATCACATCATTAAGCCCCACCCATGATTAACAATTACCCCTTTTAGTGTTTCATAGGGATGGGGGTGGGGCTTGATGATGTCATCAAGTCCCTCCCTGTCCCTAGCAACGCTAGTATACTAGTGTTGCCAAACAGGGGGGCAAGACTTGAGGCCATGGTTTCATGGAAACCACAAGCCTCAAGTCCCTTGCAGGAGATTTGACGGCTCTACTGCATTTTCAGGAGTCTCCCAGATATTCCGGAAGAGTCGGTAACCCTGACATTACATAACAATTATCAGGGGCTGGCTGGCAAACTTTAGCCTGGGGGGCAAGCCCACAGCAGCGGCCCATGAGTTAATGGCTTGTCCTTAGGGTAAACAATATTTCTAGTCTCCACTATACAATTCCCACTTAAAAACCGGCA
>WWET01000894.1:244367-271908 GCA_011038615.1 Limnodynastes dumerilii | reverse complement strand
AGATTTTTGCTATTTTTTTTCTGACCCTTTTGATGATACTCAATTGTACCACTATAACAAACTGGGGCAAATGAGGGCTGTAGGAGAATTTTTATTTAAATAAAGACATTTTTTGATTCAGGTGTGTGTGAAAACTGTTCATTTTCTTTGCAGAATTACAGGTGCAAGCATGTCCTGGAGCCAGGGCAGATGTTTTACAAATGTACTGCAGTATTGGTGTTTTTTTAAATCATATTAAAGTATTTTAACGTGTAGATAATTTGCTATTACTGGAAATTGTGACTTAAGAAGTTTACGGATCATGGTCCATTAGACAGACATCTTGAAGGACTAGTTTACCTGTGCGTGTTTGTGTGTGTGTACATTTGCATCCGTTTATGTGAGTGACATAATTATGCAAAGCTCTGTTGTTAAAAACAGATATTGTTTATTTATTTTTCTTTCTTTCTGTAATTGCATACATGAGGAATTGAGCAAATCAATATTGTATCACAGAAGTAGCAGAGCAGATGGCAAAAAGCATGTGGGATAACAGAGAAACAAAGATGGAGAAAAAGTAAACAAAATTCAGGCAAGTTCAAACATTATTCCATATTAAAAGAATAAAGATTGCTTTATATATTGCAATTCATATAATAATAACAAATACATAGCAATATCATATAAATGCACAAATAAATAAAAATGCACAGATAAAAATATGCCATAATAATCATTTTATTTGGTTAATATTTGTTATATTTGGATGTCTAAAGAGAAACATTAAAATAGAAAAAACATTTGAGATAGAGCATAAATATGAAGAAAACTGAATTTTATTTTCTTCTTCCTGAAATATAGAAAAGTCATAGAGCTGGAGAGATCACTGATTTCTACTTTGGACTCAGCTTCTCCAGTATCCACTGTCATTATCTCTCTAGATGGGGACAGTAGGGTTGTGAAATTTATGCAGCAATGAAGTCCCCATCTGTTACTCTACACTGCAGGATTGTCATGTCAGGATTCTTACATATTCTTCCAATTCCTAATCACAATGTACATAGAGGACATGAGTAAAATTGCATTAAAAAGGGAGGTAATAATCATGGGAGATTTTAATCTACCTGACGTAAACTGGGGTGAGTCTTCAGGGGAAGGAACCACTTTTAAATGGGAAGGCTATGAATACAATGGGCGCAAGTACTACTACACTCAGTAGGGAGCAGGTATCAAAAGATCTTTCAAAGCTGAAAGTGGACAAATCTAAAAGGCAAAACCATTATCTGAATTATTCAGTCAGTCACTAATAACTAATCTACCATCATGTCACCAGTCCAGACCCTAGAGTATCCTCCATCATGTCTTCAGCCCCTCCCCCAGCATCCACCATCATGTCACCAGTCCAGACCTCAGAGTATCCCTGTCATGTCTTCAGCCCCTCCTCAGTATCCCCATCATATGTCCCCAGCCCCTCCTCAGCATCCACCATCATGTCACCAGCCCCTCCTCAGTATCCCCCCTCATGTCACCAGCCCCTCCTCAGTATCCCCCCTCATGTCACCAGCCCCTCCTCAGTATCCCCCTTCATGTCACCAGCCCCCTCCTTAGCATCCACCCTCATGTCACCAGCTTTCTTTTATTTCTGCACTTACCTTAGATGTCTTCCCTACCTCCGTGGCATGCAATGTCCCTGCTTCCTGTGCAGGCAGGAAGTCTCTGCTATCAGCTGCCGAACACAGAGCAGCTGATCGCAAACCCCGGCAGCTGATAGGAGGTTTGCAATCAGCTGCTCTGTGTAACCACAGCGGCGGCTGATAGCAGAGATGTCGACTGTGCTCCTCTTCCTCCTCCGTGGCGCATGGTCTGGCCATATAGTCCGCGGCTGTACTGTACATGTGCTGCGGACTATGTGGCCTCACTAGACAACCAGGTACCGGCCCAAAACGGAGAAAAAGCGGTGTGGCCCGGGGGCCACCGGCCCAGCCCGCCACTGACAATTATGAAGAAAATAGGAGCCACATTTAAAGCATGCAAATGTTTATGTATAGGCAAATAGGCTGAGAGATATATTGCAGCAGCCTACAGTATACCAGCTGCATGTTTCATAGAATCTTTAAAAAAAAAAAAAGAATTTAAATGGGCAAGGGTAGCGTAGCGAATTTACGTACGCGAAAATTCGCTACGCGAACAAACGTAATGCAAACGTTGTTCAGGATCTACCCCATTGATTCATTGATTCATATTGATTGATCTTGAAAGTAAGAAAACCTTATACCTCTAAAACATAATGTATATATTAATAATGCATAGGCAAAATGTGCAGCAATACACTGCTATTCAGTTTTAAAAATATTTTTTAAATAACAAAATAGTCAGTATAGCATAGTGTAATGAAATGTGTTTAAATATTGTTTTATTTTTTATTTGTATTTATGTAGGGCAGTGTTTTATCTGAGTATTGGGAATCCAGCTGCTGAACTGCTCACACCTGTACTGTTTTTTATGATAATGTAGTGGAAAACCCCTTTCCACTACTGCTCAGCTCACAGTTGTAATCAAAGGCACATCAGATACTTTGTAAAGACTTTTTGAGCTTGCTCCTGTACTGTAGCTGCTGCATTTCCCATCCTAGGCTTATATTTGAGTCAATAAGTTTTCTCAGTTTTTTGTGGTAAAATGAGGTGCCTTGGCTTATATTCAGGTCGGCTTATACTCGAGTACATATGGTACTTTGAATCAGTTTCTATGTAAACATAGAATGTGACAGCAGATAAGAGCCACATGGCCCATCCAGACTTCCCAGTTGTTTATTTAAAACTATACAGACCCTTGACCCTATTTAACCTCAATTTAGTTTGAGATTCAGGACATCCTTATATTTATCTAAAGCATGTTTAAATTGTTCTACAGTTTTAGCCTCAACCACCTCAGATGGGAGGCTATTCCACTTATCTATCACCCTTTCAGTGAAGTAATTTTTCCGCACATTTCCTCTGAATCTACCGCCCTCCAGTTTATATTCATGCCCTCGTGTTCTATTACACCTTTTCTTTTGAAAAATGGTACCCTCCTCTAGCTGGTCACAACCCTTGATGTATTTGAAAGCTGCTATCATGTCCCCCCTCTCCCTTCTCTGCTCCAAGCTATACATGTTTAGTTCCTCTAGCCTTTCTTGCTATGATTTGTTACACAGGCCATGGACCATTTTAGTTTCTCTTCTTTGCACAGTCTCTAATGTATTTATGTATTTCTAGAGATATGGGACCATATTCACACTTAGGATAGAAACTGCGAGTTGTCTAAAAATACGCATCGCAAATATACACAAGTGCGATGCAAGGATAGCAGCAGCTGCAGCACCACACCCACACGCTCGTTCGTGCTTTCCTGTGTGTAAGTTTACCAAGGAGGAAGAAGGGGTGGAAAGGGCCAGAAGAGGCCGAAGACCAGCTGCCAGCACCGGAAGAACCACTTCTAGCAAGGTGACAAGCATCTGCAAGCAACATTGAAAGAAGATGTTCAGAAGAAGCAGAAAATCCAAGCAAGTCATCCCAAGACAGGTGAATGCTAAACAGTGAGTTGCGACATTTATTTATTATTTTATTACACATTTATACACTAAAATACACTTTAGGGTACATTTTGTCATGGTGGCCACCATTATAATCGCTATACACACTAAGCGACATTTTTTACACATTTTATTCAGGGTTTTACATGTATTGTCACACAAACTAAGGGAACCAGCTAATCAGTACCCCAACATAAACCCATCTTAGGTGCACACCGTTGACGCTATTTAATGGTAGTGGTCCTCAAAAATACACATAAGAGGATTGACTTAATTAAAACATTGAATTTTTATTTTGATTCCCTAAAAAGTTTTACAAAAAGACACACACTGAAGGTACAAAACGAAATATTAAAATTAACAAACATCGGCTTGCATGCAGATTGTATAAGGTGAGTAGTACTTAAGAGGTTAATTAGGATAATAAGGGGAAGTTCTGTTTCAGGTAATTCATAGTCTAAATACAAGTCTGAAAAAGAAAACAACACTTATAATACTAATGCGGCACTTGGGGGAATACATTGTATATAGTGGATACGATACATATGCAAAAACGTTAGATCACCCCTACAACTGCCACGCAAGGCAGAGAAGGACTGGAGAAATCAGCTAAGTGAAGACTTCTAACTGATACAAAAGATAGCTGTCCCTAGTCCAGAGCCCCTAGAAACCTTGTGTGGTGTGGTGATCTGAATACGATTGTACACCTCCGATATACACCTGTACACACCATCCCCAGGAAGAAGTTATTCAACGAAACACGCGTTGGGAGCAAGTACTGGCTGTCCCTGTGCACCGGACATGCCGCCTGACGTCGGCAGCTGATGATTTTTATGCTTGTGAGACTTACGGGGTTAGAAGCAGTGGAGGTTGAGTTACCTTCCCGGGAACGGGAGAAGTGAAACCGCGAGGTTTCTAGGGGCTCTGGACTAGGGACAGCTATCTTCTGTATCAGTTAGAAGTCTTCACTTAGCTGATTTCTCCAGTCCTTCTCTGCCTTGCATGGCAATTGTAGGGGTGATCTAACGTTTTTGCATATGTATCGTGTCCACTATATACAATGTATTCCCCCAAGTGCCGCATTAGTATTATAAGTGTTGTTTCCTTTTTCAGACTTGTATAGTATTTAGACTACTAATTACCTGAAACGGAACTTCCCCTTAATATGCTAATTAACCTCTTAAGTACTACTCACCATATACAATCTGCATGCAAGCCGATGTTTGTTAATTTTAATATTTCGTATTGTACCTTCAGTGTGTGTCTTTTCTAAAAACTTTTTAGGGAATCAAAATAAAAATTCAGTGTTTTAATTGAGTCAATCCTCTTATGTGTATTTTTGAGGACCACTACCATTAAATAGCGTCATCGGTGTGAACCTAAGACATGTTTATGTTGGGGTACTGATTAGCTGGTTCCCCTAGTTTGTGTGATGTATTGATTTGTAACCTACCAGGTAGCACCCGTTATTTCTTTGGTAACTAGTGCAGTCTTTATTTTGTTTTGTTTTACATGTAGTGTTAGGTCAGATAATATTGCAATGTTTATTGGGTACTTTGTTACATTTTTTTAGGAACACATAACACATTTGCTTGTAGAATCACTTATCAGGCTGCTGCTTACACTACTATGAGGATTAGCATGGGCACAAACACATGGCCATGCTTTTCCTTATAGTAGTATATGCATCGGCAGGATAAGTGATAGAAAAATGCATGCTGATTTTGAAATAAACAATCACCGTGCTTTTCTATAGAAAAGCATGGCAATTTTTCCATTTTAAAAACGATCAACATTAAAGGCGATGCTACATCGATGCCAAAAATTTGGGCATAGTAAATGCCTCGATTTTTGGTAAAAAATCGCTGCTAAAACCCAGCGATAATGATCGATGTAGAATCGCTGTCAAAAATCGACCTTAGTAAATGAGGCCCATGGACTTTTATATGGAACGGCAGGCTTCTGCAACTTACGAGTGGTTGAGGGCTACATTAACTTTTCCCGTGCATATGTTTTGCTATGCAAGGCAATCCAACTTGTGAAGCTCTCTGGCACGCCCATACTGAACATTAGTAGTCCGTGTGGCGCTCATTTGCATTAAGTGTCTTGCCCATTTAGCCACGCATGCGGGACTCATCTTGTACCAGTGTGTTCATCAGTCGTAAGGCAGACATCCATGTGTGTGTTTCACATATGTGTTTTTGTATTCTGGGCATGCGCAGTTTTAAAAATCGTAAAAACACACACGTAAATTGCACACTTACTTATGTGTGAATCCGGGCCATGATCTCCAGAACTGAACCCAGTATTCTAGGTGAGGTTGTACCAACGATCTATACAGACGCATCACTACTTCTCTCTTTCTGCTACTAATTCCTCTCCCTATGCAACCAAACATCTGACTTGTCTTTCTCAGTGGTTTGTTACGTTGCATGTAAATAACTCATAATGGATTGGACTGATCATGAATTAAAAAATTTGCTAAATTGATATTCTGAATTCTTAGGATGGACAAGAAATACTGCATTGCTTTTCCTATGAATGTAACTTTGGTAATATAACGTCTGCGTGACATTTCAACTACTTGTCAGAATGAATTCATAATGGCTGCAGGTGAAGTTTATTAATTTCCCAGCTGTTTGTAACTGAATCTTTGTACGAGAAATATGTATCATACATTGTTTCATATTGTGGCATTTAACACACTCAGGGCTACCTAAGTTATGACATTAGTCATTATACCCATACGTTTTATATCAAGAGGAAGTTTATTACATAAAAAACAGACAATAAGCAAGAAAGAGTTCTTATTCCAAAAACATAACAATTACCTATATAGGACAGGATCCAGACTTCTAACGCACTTGGAACTACCATGCACATGCAGGATGATGATCATTGACCCTCAACTTAAGACTTATAAGCCATCATCACTTAAAATGGGAACAGCTTGGAAGACTGACTATAACCCTCATTGTATGTAAATTTGATTTATTTGTTTGTTAACAGGGCTTTTCAGATCTGTTCTTAAAAGATTAAGTTTAAAGATCAAGGACTGTATTCACACTTAAGAGTGAAATAAGTACGCATGTATTTGCAAAAATACGACAAGTGACAAGGTAACTCCCATGACAATCCCCTTGCACTTACGGTTTTTAGCTGACTTCCACCCCCATAGGACAACCTTAACTATCCGTGCATATATTTGTGCTCAAATTGCTTAAGTACGTGCGTACATTCCTAACAGCGCCCTTAATAGGCCATTTAAATGCCTCCCCCCACCCATTTTTTTTTAACTCCCAACTTACGGAGGACTGGCACACCCCTTCGGTTGTATCTCACTAAGCACGGAATTGAAGTATGTGCTTAACGATACACAGATTACGTACAATAGCTACTACGCATGCGCAGTAGCTATTGTTCAGTGAATTACGTACATCTATGGAAGACGGACGTAGTTCTGGATCTACCCCAATGTACATATGGAAGACCCGCAACTATTCTGTCAGACTTTGAAAATGGTGGTTAGGGGGGCCATTACCTCTTTTGCGGCTACATGCAAAAGGGAACTCTATGGGGAATATATATCTGCACAGCAGAGGTTAACCAAGACATCATGGGCATCTCTCTGACGCATTTTGAGCCATCTTGCAGACAGATTTCTGGCAAACAAGAATTATTTTTAAATGGGGGAATAGACCTGGCCATCTTTTATCTAATTTGGTTAAGGGAGAAAGGAAGACTACATATTTCTTTGCTTGGTGAATCATACCCCAGAATTTGTTGAAGTACTAAAACAATATTATGAGGAATTGTATAATCAGTATAATGCTGTCTGCCCAAGAATTCTATGGCCCAGGCGGAGACTATCCTTTCTCCCATCACTCTGGAGGAAGTTCAGGGCGCTATAAAACATCTCAAACCAATGAAAGCTCCAGGCTCTGATGCTTTAGTGGAGACTTTCTAAGATTCTATGTAATGAAATATCTCCTCATTTGCAAAGTTTTTAAAATTCTATTTTAACATAGAAAAACATCCTGGCTTACTTTAATGCGGCAATTATTAATGTACCACCCAAATCAGGCAGAGACCTTACTCTCCCAGCGTCTTACCAGGGATCATACATTGTGATCAGACTGGATTTATAATGGGAAGGCATTGTTACATGCTGATATCCAGCGTGTAACAGACCTACCCGCTCCATGGTCCCTCCGGCGCCAGCCTCCGTCGTCGCTGACTGCGTGCTGTCACGGGGGCATGGCAGTATGCAGATTAGCCATGTGCACATCGCACATGCCTCCCGCAGCCGCTTCCCTCTGCGTGCTCTGCTTCTCTGCTTGCTAGGCAGCCAGAATACTCTTACCACTCGCGCTGCGGCGCACTATGCTGGCGTAGGAGTCATAGTTCAATTGGAGCCATTTGTTGCTGCCCTCCTATTGGTTAGTCTCCATATATAATCCCTTGCTTGTCACTTCCTCCTCGCCAGTTATAGCGTCTGCTCCCCATGCTTCACTCTTTATCTTGCCTCTTTATTTCTTCTGCCTAGTGCTCTATATCGTTCTTGAGTGCCCCATTGTTATCCTGCCTAGTTCCGGCCTTTTGTCTGCCATGCCTCTCTTGCCCTTTTTGTTCATAGCCTTTGTGTGTTAACCCTTCCTCTTCCTGAAGTGCCTGTTTCTGTATCCCCTTGGGGATTTCCTGCTAGTGTGAGTGTGAGTGACCCAGTTTTGTCTTGTTAGTCTGTCCTGTCCAGTCTTCCCGGTTACGTCTGTTCTGTGTTCCTTGTAGTTTGTCACAGTCCAGTCCCTTCTGGTACTACTTTTGCTTCTTACCCGCTTTCTCTCATCCATTCCCCTCTGTCCCATTTCCTCTTCCGAGTATCTCTAAGGGACGTATCCTGACGGGTTCCTATCAGCTCCAGTCTATCCCCACCATCTGGGGCTCTAGCGAACACTCGGTCCGACATCAGGCTCTACAATCCGGTGAGTTGCTTGGCTTCCTCTCTCGTACCTTTTGGTCACCCCGGTACCCTGTCGGGGTAAACCCGAGGTACCCTAACAGGCATTCAGTACTAAAAATCAGAAAGCTATCCAACAAACTGAACGGAAGGAAATGTTGACCCTTGCCTAATTCTTTCTCTTGAAGCTGAAAAGGCATTCGATCTGGTCACCTGGGACCTATCTCAATTTGGTTTTCTGATAGCACTCTCTGAGGTTCTGAAATCCCTATACTCTTTTCCATATACGCCATTTGCTGGAAACAGGGTCTATGTCTGATACTTTTCAAATTCAGAGGGGCTCACGTCAGGGCTGCCCCTTGTCCCCTCTCTTATTTGCATTGGCCATAGAACCCTTAGCGGTAGCTCTGCATCGGTCTGTTGAGTTTAGTATAATTTTTTTTATTTATAAGAAGTCAAGACAATTAGTGAGAATGCAGTCGGTACAAATCAAGTGTTCAAAACAAGACCATATCACAAATAAGTATAAAACTTATCAACCAACTTGTGCAGGCAGAGGGTTGCATCAATAACATCAGGAAACAAACTGCTTGCAAGGCAATAAAGGCAACAACGTTAGAAGAGAAGAAGTAGAGAGAAAGTAGGTGAAAGAAAAAGGAGGAAAAGAGAGAAGGGAGGGTCTGTCGAGTTTAGGGGCATTATTATGAGTAGCGTCGAGACTAAACTTGCCATGTTTGCCAATGATATTCTCCTCCTGGTATCACAAACAGATAAATCTGTTCCTGCAATTTTACAAGTGACACAGGAATTTAGCAAATTTGCTGGCTATAAAATTAATCTTAATAACTCACAGGTCCTTTTTCTGTCAGGTTCTGCTCAGTTATCTTGGCAAATATTGATATCCCAGACCTTTAAATTGGCTGATACTAAATTTAAATACCTAGGTATAAACGTCACATCAAGATCCCAATCTCTATATAAAGGTAATTTCACACCAGTTCTCCAATGTTGGGTAGAGTGGCACTATATTCTATTTCCTAAATTGTTGTATTTAATACAGATGCTCCCTATAGCAATGTCCAAGTTTGACACTAAAAAGTGTATGGATCTATTCATTACTTTAGCATGGCATAATAAAAAATTGAGGATTGCTAGAAAATGCCTGCAATGGAAACATAAGAATGGGGGTCTAGGTTTCCTATACGCAGTTCACGTAGACTATACTCGTGGAAGGGCCTATCGGATGGCCTTGGGAAATTCTGCCAAAGGGATTTACATAGAAATGGGAGGAGAGAGACATTTAATGAAGGGAAGTGGGCGCGATGACAAAGATACGCACAGGAGGACACATACGCTCGGAGGTGGCTGCAGAAAGTTAGGGCTAGTTTATGGAGGCGGAAGTCTCCGTGGGGTTTTGGTGGGTGTAACTTGCTCCGTCCGTGCGTATATTTGCGGCCCAATCGCCAGACGGATCTCTGAATACAGCCCACTGTTATGATATGTTTTGTTGGGCCACGCTCTTAAGAATATAGAATTGGGTCTTTTGCGCATGCACTTTGTAGTGCAAGTGCAGTAAATGCTCCCCAGAGACTAGTGAGTGAAAGAGATTCTCAGCTCAGAATCCACAGGCCCACTCCAATGTTGGCTCAATCAGCCCCACTGTTTGGATGTTTTATGTTACATGTTATTTTATTTTATGTAATACACAATTTATTTGATTTTTATAAGCCACAGTGGCTTTATCAATATCTGTATAACATTAAACACACTTGAACCAGTCTCCTAGATTTGTTTTTTTTGAATATATGAAATTTTCGTAGTAACAGACAGGTGCGGGTCTCCGGAAAGAACAGAACAGATAACTGTTATAATAATAAAGACACATTGGGCCGGATCCAGAACTACGTCCGTCTTCCATAGATGGACGTAATTCAATGACCAATAGCTACTGCGCATGCGTAGTAGCTATTGTACGTAATCTGTGTATCGTTTCGATACATAGATTTACGTAATCTGCGTATCGTTTTGATACGTAGATTGCGTATATGCGGTCTTTTATACCGCATATATGCAATCTACGTATCGAAACAATACGCAGATTACGTACAATAGCTACTACGCATGCGCAGTAGCTTTTGTTCATTGAATTACGTCCATCTATGGAAGACGGACGTAGTTCTGGATCTACCCCAATGTACTAAATGCCATTTTTCGAGGGCTACTCTTGTTCACAGTCTCTGGTAGTGTGGCAAGAAAATCCCACCATTTTTGGGCTCTATTAAAGTCATGATTTTAGACACCTTATATATGGAGAGGAGAACCACACTCCCTGAGGTGGAGAGGGGAGGACTTAGCTTTTATAAGAAGTGGGGCATTATATAGAGCACTTAAGATAAACCAAACCCATATCTTGAAATTAGTTGAATCTATGGATTAGTCCACTTAGATTTGGACTTTTCACTTTTGCTTATGTTTATGTCTGTATCATGCTACATTTCAGAGATATAATTTCTGAACCACTCACCTGTTTTCCATATACTTGTGCGATAACTGCAGAAGGGTGTTAAATGTAAGGCATATGTGTATATGAGGATTTTGGGCGCAGTCGATGAGTAGTCTAGTTACATTTATTTTATTTTCGAGTTACTTTCTTATTTTGTTATTGCATTGTATGCGTGTCTGAAATATGGCATAATTCAAATACTTTATACCAGGAATGTATCAGGCCAATCGTGGCTTTCATTTTCTATGTCATTTAATTATTATATCCTGACTAAGAATGCCTTCATCTATGTGCTTCTTTTTTTTAGTCTATTGTGCTATGTTTCATATATATATATGCTATGCTGTATATTTTTTAAATTTCAATAATAAGTTAAAAAAAAGTATAATTGAGAGACCCAGGACTGAAATATATTCAAGCTCAATTTGTGCAATAAGCACAAATTTGTAAATGGGACATGTTTTCATAGGTTTCTATCTTATGTGTTTTAAAAAAAAACCCGGGAAAGTTGATGTTGTTTGTTATTGTGTGGTTCACACAGACTGCAAAGTCATTTTTACTTTGCTAAAAGCCAAAAAAGGTTTCTGTGGTTGTGGATATGAAAGAGAGGGCGGGCTCCATCCACCAGACCCAATTTCGGGTTTTTAAGGGAATCTAGCCTACTTAGGTTGATTAGGATCTTGCACCTGTAATATATAGGTAAAAACCTGAGAAGGTACTGAACTTGTTTGCCGCTACATGGGAAAGTGCCCCAGAAGATGGCAATCAATACATGACCTTGTGACTTCTGGTCTTGCAACACAAGACCAGGGTTTGTGTTGCCAGTCTTTAGTATTTATCAGTAGTAGAAACCAGCACTGGAATCCTGATACCATGCAAATAAATGGGTGGGAGTTCCCAGCATGATGCCTGTCTTTCAGAAGCAGAGACAGCTGAAAGTACTTTTTTGGCTCTTGAATAGGCAGCCATTTTAGATTTTTTTTTTCAGAATGGGTGAGTATGCCGATCAGATTCATTTTCAGAAGCGCCGCTGGACCCACCACAGAAGAGGTGAGTAACCATTTTGGGGAAGGGAGGGTTAGGCCCATGGAAGGGGAGGGTTAGGGTTAGGATCAGGCTGTGGGGAAGTGAGGGTTAGGATCAGGCTGCAGGGAATGGAGGGTTAGGGTCAGGCTGCAGGTAAGGAAGGGTTAGGATCAAACTCTGAGGAAGGGAGGGTTAGGGTTAGGGTAAGGATTAGGGAATGGTTTACATTTGATACTTATAATTCGGAGCACGTGTTTGAGACGGAAGCAATTGATTTCACAGTCAGTTCGGAACTGGCTGGGAGACAACAGCCCTATTTATCCACATGTCCCTGTTAACCCTGCTCTGTGTATTGTATTGTGATTATCCTGTTGATATATGGATTTTCAGTCTTATAGCCTTTTGTGCATCTTGTTTAGTTTGGTGTTTATGTTTACAAGTTGTTTCCAGCTCACTGGTCTAAATTACCTGTGTGTTATTTGTACACTAATAACATAGAAACATAGAAAGTGACGGCAGATAAGAGCCACATGACCCATCCAATCTGCCCAAATCAACACTTTTCCTGTTACTCAGTCCATTATTGTTTGTGTTTTGTATGAACTCTATTTTATTATTATACCTGGGGCTGCCTTCCATGGCTTATGACCTGATGGGTGCCTTACGCAGAAGCCTATTCTCACCATCAATGGCTCTAGTGAAGGCCAGGCCCCTGTTAGACTCCATGCCATGGAAGCAGTCTTGTAAAATACTGTACCTCTAACCAGTGGAGCAATGAGAAACTGGATAAATGCTGGATTGAGGTGCCCCATGATCTGAGTTGTGTAAATATTTTTAATTGGAGCAAAGGCAACGTTTGGGAACTGAGAATAGAGACTGGTGGCTGACTCCTTGTTTGCCAATCCCTCTGTGCATCCAGTAAAGGTGTAAGTGAGAAAACTAGGCCAGAGGGATCTGGCTTTAGATCTCTGCTGTTTCTATGCTCAGAGCTTTAAGCAATGCATAAGCAGAGGTCTGGATTTGGTCCATTGCATTTATTGTTACTTTTTTCTGTTATAAGTTGCTTATATTTGTTGTTACATCTTGATTGCCAGTCAGCTTTTAATACTCATGTCAGCATTTTAGCATAGTGTCAATTCTTGGTCTGGATCCAGACCCTTGCACACTTTCCGAACATGTGGGGGGTCTATCAGTCTCCACATGGGAGGGGGGTGAACTACCCCTGTCACTCCCCTCTCTAGTGCGGATATTTGTGTGACTTACGCTGCCATAGGACAGCCTTAAGTCACACGAGCAGATCAGTGGTCCGTTCATAAACACCTAATCACACCCCTGGTGTACAATTTAAATGCCCCCC
Organism: Limnodynastes dumerilii; assembly: GCA_011038615.1. NCBI lineage: Eukaryota > Metazoa > Chordata > Amphibia > Anura > Limnodynastidae > Limnodynastes > Limnodynastes dumerilii. Next base: position 258,515 of record WWET01000894.1, on the reverse strand, counting down.
ACCCCACCTTGACGAGCAGAGAGGAAACACAGTCCCTTTCCTCAGAAGACCTGATGATATGGAAGATATGGAACTCCCGTATTGCGCACGTAACATCTGCAGAGCGCATGCACCCTCCCCTCAAACACCCCACTTACGTACTTTGCGTGCAAAAGTGTGGTGACGAATGCAGGTCTGGATCCGGCCCCTTGATATTAAATAGTCAATTGGTTTAATAATGGTTTCATTATTTTTTTCTTATAAATATTCAATGAAATTTGATTGCATGCTTTTTTATTTCAACATTAACACATTGAGGACAATAGCACCCTGGACTGGATTTACACATAAGAATGTACACGCTTGTTGTGTGCATATATTGGCAATTTTTAGTGATTTGTGTATGTGCCATTCCGGATGTTATGCATGGAAACCCGTTATGCATGGAGTTTAACTCCGTGTATAATGAGAGCCGTAAGAAGTACCACTACTCCGTAGAAGGTTGATAAAAGTGGGTAGGGGGTGACATTTAAATAGGGAGGTTTGCAAAGTATACCCGGAGAGTTAAGGTAGCTCTATGGACGTGGAAGTCAGTAAAGATCCGTAAGAACAAGGGGAGTATCATTGGAGTGCACTTGACACTTAGTTGTGGATTTTTGCGAACCTGTGTGTACATATTTCCTTCTAATCTGTGGATCAGAGCCCCTATCTTTTCTCTCACCATATATTTCAGTATCTTTAAAGAGATAGCAAAATATTTGTTGATAAATGTGACAGCATAATAAGTTTTAAGGGGCAAATCCAGACTTACTATAGCAGACCAAACAATGGTGGGGTACTGTACATTCATCTGCTAGTAAGTTTTGCACATGAGTAGAAAGGGCACACATCCACTCATGTACAGAGTTATGGACCCTACCTTATCTTGTTTGCATGTAAGTTTTAACGTGCAGACAAGATCATGGGGCTGGATCCAGACTAAGTAAGTGCTTGAAATTAGTTACTCCTGGGCTAAACCATGTTGATTGCAGGGGAGTCATATTTAATCTGTTGTAAACAGTATTAGAGTTGAGAGCTGATGTTTCCTACCCTAAGTCTAAATAACAGTGTGATATTAAAGCTGTTCAGTATCTGTGTGCAATAAGCAATTCAAAGATATATCCCTGCATGCAAGGAATACAATTAACTTGACTCCCCCTGCAATCAACATGGTTTAGCCCAGGTGTAACTAAGTTCAAGCACTTATTTCATTCTGGATCCAGCCCATTGTTTGCAAGGGCTAAACCCAGCCCTTACAGTAGGATTTAAATATGTAGGCCAGTCCACCGTGCCTATGCAGTACACGTGGAGGTCTGGCCCATCCCATGTCCTAGATGTAAAGAATATGATTCAGACTTAAGAGTGCGCGGAATTGCAAAAAGTCTGCACTTATGTGGCAAGTGCATTCCCATGACACTCCCCTCTGACAGACGGAATTTAGCTGACTTTCGAGTGCCATAGTCGCACCATAACTTCTCCATGCATATCATTGTGAAGATTTAGCAGACTTGCGGAAGTGCCTTACCCAGCCCACCCCAACTTATGCACATGGCATGCGCATATTTGCAAACATTATTAAGTCCGAATTTAACCCATATATATTAGAAGCTGAGAAACACACTTCACTTTCATCTTATAGATGTTATGGTACCCGGGTTTACCTCTACAGAGTACCAGGGTGACCAGAGAGGGAGAGAAGAACCGAGTAACTCACCGGATCGTAGAGCCTGATGTCGGACAGGGTGTTCGCCAGAGCCCCTGATGGTGGGGATAGACTGGAGCTGGTAGGACCCCGTCAGGTTACGCACCTTAGAGGAAACTCGGAAGAGGAAACGGGAGCAGACGGGGAATGGGTAATAAGCGGGGTATAGCGAAAGAGGTACCAGAAGGAACTGGACCATGACAAAACCACAGGAAACAGTAAACTGAACGGAGAGACATTAAGGAGTGACAGGACGAACAGGACTGACTGACAAACTGGGACTAACACTCACACACTCAACCCAACTACCCTGGAGGGCAACAAACACAAACTCACGGGAGAAGGCAGGGAAATACCAGGAGGAATAATTTACAGCAAGGTGGGAGAATGGGGAATGATCACACTGAGGAGAGCAAGCAAGGAACAAGGCTGGATAACAGGGGGCAAACAGTAATCAAGCAAACAGCAATAAAGCAAAACAGAGATCAAAGGCAGGCACAGATACTGAGGTCAGAGTCTATAACCGGCACCATGCAAAGGAACTAGTGAACTTAAATAGAGGCTGCTAGTCCCTGATAGGCTAGCAGCCGTCAAGCATCCAATAGAGACCTTTTCCTGGCTTGGGGGAAGTGACTGCAGTGCATACCGCATAGACGCGCGTCTGCACGGAGCTCCAGCGGCAAGACCACGTGTTCTTTGTTTACTTTCTGTGTCGGCAGGAGCAGAGAGCAGGGAGAAGCATGGGGTGAGTGTTTTCTTGCGATCCGAGGAGCGGGAGAGGTGAGTATTGCCGCGTATAACAATAGAGCTATTATTATTTGTTTTGGGGTGGGGTTTGTATGTTTTAAACATACTAACAACAATCTGGCTACTCATTTATTTTCCAATATATACATTTCTGAGATTATTGAAATCTACCATACCTCCTACAGGGCTTAAGTCACTGTATTAAGTGATCTGAATCACCACTTATCCAGCCTTGCAATGTAAGATGAGACACCTGCTTCTGGCAAGAAAAATATACAGTCATGCTATGAACATCTGTGCATCATTTTTATCTTCACCTTTCAGTTTATTAACTGCTAAATACAATAAATAGGTTTAGGAAAAAACAGAAAAAAATAGATGGAACAAATGTTTAAACAATATATTATTTAATAGCTATGTGAATAAGAACTGTGAGTAGTAATTTCAAGTTTGTCTTATTAATAGCTTACTGCAAATTCAGAACATATTAAGGGAAATTATTGTGATCATATACACACATTAGACACAAAAATTGTAAAATAAATGCAGCCAGAGGTGGCGACTGCCACTTTATTTAGATTTAAGTGCCTGAACCCTCTGGCTGCCAACAGTGTAACACTGCATGCATTAACAGGGCATGTAAGGAAGACTAGCGCCAACAGTTCTGGCAGTGTATAGTACTATACAATGTGTACTACAGTCATTATTGTGGACATGAGGGCTATATCTTGTTGTCAAGTTCTTTTTTGGAATTTCCAGGTCCGACTAAGTCCAAGGAAACAATCTAAAAAATAGCCTGTTATGTGAAGTTAAACCAATGGACACAATAACTTTCATACATTTACTGTCAACTGACATTCTTGAGAAAATTCACAATATTTGTTAAAAAAAAAACCCTCTAGAACTCTTATCTGTCAGGTGACAGTACCATAAGATATGTTCTTGCAGTGTAACATGATGGTTTATTAACTTTTTATCTTTAACTTGATAATCACCTGTTTTGTCTAAATATATGGGTCCCATAAAACATTTCAGTTCCTTTAGACAGCCAAATTCTTTCTTTCTACTTGTAATTTACTGTTCAGTTTCTAGGATACTAAGAGCGGGTGTGGGTCAGTGGCGAGAACGGCCCTTTTTCAAAAGAACCATTCTGTACCAGCCAATTTTGAATTGGCTCTGTATTTGTTTGCTTTTGTCCTGCTGTGATGAAACGAGGGGGGCACAGAAGACTACAGCTACCCTGCACCTTGTTTCACATAAGGACATGGTACTTTTTATCCCTGGTCTACCCTGCAGATGTAAATGTGTAGTTTATTGTTTATAGTGTGTTCTGTGTTTATTGTGATTGGTATCAAACGGTCTCAGTGTCTAGCGACAGGAAGCAGGTGAGGGGTCTGCATCTCCACCTGTCCCCCCTCCTCTCTCTACAGGAAGTGCTGTCAGTTGGAAACCAACGTTGGGAAACTGGATTGATCTGGTCTGAGGGGGTTGAGGTGAGATCTCTGCCAATGTGGGGATACCTGAGGAGAGCCACAAGGACTTGTCACAGACTTTATAAGCTCGCTGGAGCTGTGGTATTTGGGGAGCCTGCCAAAAGCAGGGAGCCTGAAACTCAGTGCCCCACCAAGTAAGGTGGAGAGCATTGGCCCAGCGGCCAGGACCCTCAATACACTGACCCAGACAGGACTCTGCAGCATCAGCCGGTAGCTCTATGGACTTTATTGCTGGCTAGAGACTCTTAGGGACGGGTGCTGGTACTGATGTGTTTGGGTACATTGTTAGAGATATTGGGCTTGATCCAGACCTACGCTCATGAAACATGTGCGTAGCGTATTTACGCCAGCGTACCTACGATGCACTCCCATAGGCACTTCCCTTGGTCGTACTTAGTTTAGCCTTCTTACGCCCAGCAAACTCTACCCTAATTTTTCTGATCGTAACCGCGGGCGTCCATAAGCTCATTGTGTAGTTACGACGCTTAGCACGCCCATACTGTACAATTTAAATGACTAACCCTGCCCTTGGTGCGTATTTACGGGTTTTGTAAGGCAGGCACGCCCCCTTAGAGTGGTTTTACGAAGCTGATACGCTCGAGGCCCATACGCACAGAATTTCTGAGCGTAACTTCTGTCCTGCGCATGCACAGTAATTAAAAATAGATGTTTTTACGATTACGACCGCCGTAAAAACGCACACGAGCGGTAGGTCTGGATCAGGACCATATGTATAGTGCCCGGAGTTTACCAATATGTGTTACTGCGCATGCGCAGTAATTTTGTAATGCCATCTACGTTTCTTTTTGCAACGTAGATTGCGTATATATGCGGTCTTAAAGACCGCGTATATGCAAATTACGTTGCAAAAAGAAACGTAGATGGCGTTACAAAATTACTGCGCATATGCACCCGGAGCTCTGCAAACGGCCCGCTGTCTTTATTGTCTAGTTGATATTGTCACTGTTTTGATGCAATAAAGGCATTATTATTAGACCCTTCTGTCCTCTTTACCTGTGTGATTGCTGAAACTAAGGGCCGGGTGAATACAGTGACCCTGTGTCTGACCCCTGGTATCCTGACACCCACCAAGAACAAACATTCAAAGATCCTGAAGACAAATGTGCAACGGTGAGAGGTGAGTACTTATCCTATCCCAAGCCTTATCCTAATTCTTACACTAACCCTCCCTTCCCCACAGCCTGACCCTAAAACACACTTCTCCACAGCCTGACACTAAAACTTTTTTCCCCGCAGTCTGATTCTAAGACTCCCTTCCCCACAGCCTTATCCTAATACTCCCTCTCCACGCAGCCTGACCCTAAGACTCCCTTCTCCACAGCCTGACACTAAGACTTTTTTCCCCGCAGCCTAATTCTAAGACTCCCTTCCCTGTAGCCTGACCCTAAGACTCCCTTCCCCGCAGCCTGAACCTAAGATTCCCTTCCACGCAACCTGACCTTAAGATTCCCTTTCCCACAGCCTAAGCCTAAGACTCCTTTCCCCCCAACCTGAGTCTAAGACTCCCCTCCCCACAGCCTGACCCTAAGACTACCTTCCCAACAGCCTGACCCTAAGACTCCCTTTCCTGCAGCCTGACCCTAAGACTCCCTTCCCTGAAGCCTGAACCTAAGATTCCCTTCCACGCAACCTGACCTTAAGACTCCCTTTCCCACAGCCTAAGCCTAAGACTCCCTTCCCCCCAACCTGAGTCTAAGAATTCCTTCCCCGCAGCCTGACCCTAAGATTCCCTTCCCCGCAGCTTGACCCTAAGACTCCCTTCCCCATAGCCTAACCATAAGACTCCCTTCCCCGCAGCCATACCCTAAGACTCCCCTCTCCGCAGCCTGATCCTAAGACTCCCATGCCCGCAGCCTAAGCCTAAGGCTCCCTCCCCCCCCAACCTGAGCCTAAGACTCCCTTCCCTGCATCCTGATCCTAGGATTGCCTTCCCCACAGCCTAACCTCAAGACTCCCTTTCCCGCAGCCTGACCCTAAGACTACCTTCCCTGCAGAATGACCCTAAAACTCCCCTACCTGCAGCATAACCCTAAAACTCCCCCCCCCCCCCCAGCCTAATACTGAGAGAGAGATGAAAATTGTCTCTATTTCATAAACAGCGATTTCTGTAAGGAGACTGCATCTTGTTAGAGCATGGGGCATAGTTGCCAACAATATTTCCAAAACCCTGGCACCCCAATACTATAACTGAAACCTAACTTGGGGCTTGTGATCCTTGGGTGTGTACCAAACCCTTATAAAGCATTATTTACCTAATAAATGGAATAGTCATCCTGGGCAAACCTGCTGCTTTTGTAATTTTTAAGTTCTTCGAACTCAAGTAAGACCTTTGTAATACTGAACTGAGCACACCAATTGTTATGTGTCCTGGAGAACTACTTGCCTAAGCAAGTTTAGCTGATTGTGAGTGTAGAGATCTGACTGGCTTTAACCACTTTTTCATAAGGTGTACTAGTCATCGTTAAATGTGTTACTTCAGTCATATACTCATCGAAAACGCACCAACCCATTTATTCCAAAGCAGGCTATTATCTTCTTCTAACTTGAAGTAATTTAAGGAATCCAGTTAACAAAGATAAAAACAAGTTTTTAGAGGAACCTTTTTAAACATGATCATGTAATCTTCTATTGAGTAATTTCAGAATCATAGTCAGGAGCAACTAAAACATAACAACATATAAAGCACGGTAGTGTGAGAAATTCTTTATTCATATTTACAGTGAGAAAATATGCATTAATTATGGAATTATGGAATATAAAATAAAGCTAATCTGATTGTTCAATATTTCACTTAGTTTTTCTTAAGATGTTACTACTTTTGTTACTACATTGCTTATATTTCTCCTCCTAATACCATGCACTGGTCTATTCTGTTATTTCATATCTCTTCATTTAGGTTTCTTTGTTTGCTTGACATAGGAAGGGTGGCTCGGGACAGTATACGGGGTGAACCAGAGACCAGCCAGCCACATTAAGATTTTTTCCTTATAGGAAATCTCACATTGATTATGAGATGTGCTATACAGTAGGACGATTATCGGCCCCGGCAGGGGGTAAGACGATAAACGGGACGATTTCCCACTAGGGAAATGTCCCATTATTGGCACCATACACTTCCTCTGCTGGGGCCGATAATCCTATCAGAGTAGGGGAGGGGGGCAGCGCTCTCTGTTGCTGTTGCTGCTTCATATCTATGTGCAAATCTGCTCTGACAGCTTTTCAGGTAAACTTTAAAGTTGTCAGAACAGCATAGTACATAGATATACAGCAGCAGCTATTGCATGCAGTAATACAGTTAAGAATCAGCCAAAGCCGCGCTTCACACAGCGCATTTTCGGCTGATCCCTGTACTACTCCGGCAATAGTCGCTGCTATATATTTGTGTACTATGCTGCTCTAACAGCAGCAGCAGCTCTGAACAATAGGGAGCCATTCAGCTTGCTGATTGGCTCCCTTAAAAATTGGGAGTTTTCTCCCGATTTAAATCAAACATGTCGAAAGATCAAATAATCATGCCAGAGCGTTTCTGGTGCATTTATTTGATGTTTCAAAAATTTATCTGTACCACACACTAGAGCGATTATTTGCCCGATCACCCGATAATTGGGAGATCGGGCCGATAATAGTCTAGTGCATGGCCAGCTTTAGTATTTGTTTCTTTTTAGTTTTGTTTTGTTTTAGCACTATGGGCACTTAGAGATTAGGGATGGATATAAAAACCCCATATTACAGAGGGGAGCTTTACCATGAGGCAGATAGGCACAGTGGTAGGGATAGGTATGTGAGTATTAGAGTTAGGGAGGATTTTGGATTATTATTATTATCAGAAAATTGTAGGGCCCGGAAAAACATTCTCGGGGCCCTGCACCTATATGACATCGTCTGTGACATCACATTGGGGACGATGCACTGCTGACCTGCGTTAACAGTGGGCCAGTGCGCGGGAAGAATTTGGCCTGCTAATGAACAGCTCTAAGCAGCAAGTATCAGTGGCAGGATACCTTCTGTTGCAGAGCAAACGTTCGTATCAGTAGACCCTATTAGCTCCGGGCCCATGACCGTAGTCCCGGCTGTGTCCTCCTGATGGCAGCCATGATTGTTATTATTACGTTTTTATTTATTATTGTTTTGCAGAGAAACAGCTGTAAGTTTTAAAGTATAACTTTATTTGTAATAGGGATACAGATATTTCTACTTATGCAAAATCTGGTATTTACTGTACTCATATGTTGAATCTAAAAGGGTGTTTGTATGATGGTCCCTGTTATAACAAGTGTTTCCCATAGTGATGGTATAACTTATCAGTTGGATTTTTACAGATATATACAATATATGGCTCTCTATACCGTATGACAACATTGTAATTATTTCTAGTGCCATAAATGAATAATTAAATATTTTGCCTATATGATTTAAGGTTTTTAATAGATTAAATATGTATTCTTCATATCAATTCTGATCACTTTATTGGATGACTTACCCACACATTATATAGCCTTGAGTTTGTGTATTGCTGTACCTTATGAGTGATATGTCATGAGATAAACAAAGTGAGTCCAATCCAGCTGACATAATGTTCCTCTGCATGATTTTTTACTGCGCATGCTCCGGACTGCACGCCATTCAGATCAGAGCACAACTCCAGCTGCAGTAACTTGCGTTCTGAAGGGCATGTTGTGAGAGGGAAGGAGTGAAAATATAAAGTGAATGTACAGCAATTGCGTGCTCAAGAAAGTGTACACAATCCAAATTAACACAGACAAAGAAAGGATTGTTTACGACAAAACATTTGCACCTGCCAAGGTCAAGTCAAATCCAGGTGGCTCATTTTCCTTGACCTATTTTGACCTATTTTGACCTATTTTAGTCCCTTCTATTAGAATGTGACACACTGAGCGCCATACAAAGGGTCAGAAATAGCTGCTGATGTATTGCTAATTTGTTAAATCATTTCTTCAATATTTTTCTTTTCTTTTCTTGTTTTTATTAAAAATAAAAATTGTTTACTACTATTTTGGACATAATAGGATGCAACCAATTGCGATCTAGGGTACTGAATAAATAGAATGACTGGGCCCGATCCAGAGACACGTGCAAATTGGCACACATCGCACCTGCCATAGATGAGTCTGAAAAAGTGGGGAGGGCTGCAAGCAATCTAAAGATGCAAATATCATTGCCTTTGAATTGGAAGCAATTATGGCAGGTAGTGTATGGGCACACAGCAGCTAAGCCCAATGCAGCAACGTGACCAAATGTGGTGCACAATTGCAAGGTAGAACCTAAATGGAGGTTCTGATTAATGTGAGCGCTTCTGTAGTAGATTCCTAAATTTTATACTGTTGGATTTCTCCTAATACAATGAGTACAGCTCATCTCTAACATTCACACATAACTCAGTCTCCATTGTCCTAATTTGTAGAAGAAAAATATTACACGTGTAATCCCAATAAAAGGCATTTCATAATTTCAGCATAAGTAGTTAGACATGGTCGCACCTACAGTAATGTCTTTTGTAGACATACAGTGTATGATTTGAGTGACAAGTCATTTGATTGATGCATACATTTAATAATTATGGCATCAGAATATATCTTTACTGTATTGTACACATTAATTAGTAAATAAGCTCAAAATTTGATAAATGTAATAATAATGATAATAATAATATTAATAATACTAAATAGTACACAAAAAAAAAACGAATAAAACTAAATAGGTGTAATAGCATGTTAAATTCAGAAAGCCCTGCCTGCGCATGGTCAGCACCAGGATTTTCTGGAAGCAGTAGTGAATTTCCCACTAGACACATGCCTAGGGGGGCTGCGCTAAATGGTGCACTCAGTCTGTTTTATTGTTTTGTCATAGTGCAACTGCTTTTTTCTGCATTGGTGGGTCAAGCAATGTCTGTGTCCATAGGTGCAAGCTACTGCCAACAAACTCAAGGGAAAGATATCAGCTGCGGGGAGCCTTCATGCTTATAGCTATAGCTAGTTATTATTACAGGGGATAATTGGAGCACAATTAAAGCAGGAATAGAGAGCTTTATAATGGGCCATATACACTATATGTCCCATAGCATAGTTTGTATTTTTTCATTAATTGTGCTCAAATTATTCCCCATAACAGACTTACATTTTTCCTAGTATAAGGTCTTATATAAAATAGAGCCTTTTTTTCGGATGGTGGTGGGTGGGTATAGAGCCGTATTATAGAAAAGCTTTATTACAAGATATATAGACTATATGCCTTCTAATATAGCCCTTTGTTCCTCCTTGACTGTGATCAGAATATCCCTATAGTAGACCCTCTTCCATAATAGGGCTTTATATGATATAGAGCCATGTTATGGGGGAAATTTGAGCACAGCTAAAGAAAATAGAAAGTTTTATTATAGCAGGAATACAAATACCTATTAGGGAAGATAAACCAAGCAAAAAAAAGGAGGAATAAAGAGCTTTGTGTGGATTATAAATATATCTCCCATAATAAAGCTCTATATTCCTCCTTATCTGTGCTTAAATGATCTACTATAATAGATCTCTAATAATCTACTATAGCTCTAATATTACTTACTAATGTGATCAAAATATATTCATGGATGTTGATTTTGCAAAATTACAGATAGGAAGAATATTGCATTTGGTATGATGAAATAGCCCATCTGCAACTTTTCCATGATATACTATACTCAGATACAACTCCAAATTCACCATTATGATTTCTGTAGGATTCTGCCAAGAGGCCAGATGCTAGTGTCAGAAGAATATATTCCATAGTTTGGCATTTGAGCTCTAATACTGCCCTTAGCAAAGGGATGAGATGACTTGAAACCAAAAAAACAAATGCATAAAAAATTAAACAGAGATTCTATGAATACCTCAAAATAAGAATATTACTGTAAATAAGATCAAACCTGTTTTCTTAATAATTTTTTTTCTGTCTGATACAGTGATCTAGTAAAAATGATTATTACAAGAGCAATAATAAATGCTGTCAATTCAAACAACATGCTTGCAACCAATTATTACCCTGGATTTGGCACTGCTTTCCTAGAGATATAATTCTAATCTGTTTCAGCAATATTTTATTTATATTAAGGGCCAAAGAGGAGTGTAATTGGCAAATGTACAAACATTAAAAAAAATGATGACAACATGAGGATAAAGTCGCTGAAAGGAACAGCTAGGAAGAGTTTTTGCCTTCATTCAGTAGCACTGAGGATTTATAAGCAATACATGCTAAACAGGGGAGAGGTTGTAAGGATTTCAAATGAAACACTTTGCTATGCTCAGAAATGCAGGGTATATATTTACAAAAACGCTATATTGCAGCAGAACCATTTTTTTTATCCCACTGCAATTCAACATATTGCAGCACTGTAGTTTGGACAATACATGTGCACTGACAAGAGATGCAGCCAGTCTGTGCAGTAGAGACATCTAAAGGGATCCTTTCACCCATTAGCTTTTATTGCCTTCAGCAGTCAGAAATTTGTAAATGAAAATTCATTGATGACCCTTTACTAAATTTGTTTAAAAAAACAGAAAATGCAGTTTATCATAACCAGATTCTCGTTAGGGCTTTTTCAGGCAGATTTCACTGTTCATTATCACACATTAGTGGAAAATAGATTGATGTAAATATCAGCAGATCTAGCCTTGGACAAATCATGTTGCAAAGTCAGGGTTGCACATAAATGAAAAAATGTTTGCATTAAGGAAAATACCGGCTAGTTTGCCTTATAACAGTTACAAAATGGGCAGCTTTATATATATACACAGCGATTTAAAAGAGCTGAGCTAGGAAACATAATTTGTTGACTCACTTCATTACACAGAATTATTTAAGTCCTCCCTTCCTGAAGTGTAACAGTGTTTTGCAAAGGTTCAGATTCTCTCCATTTTTTCAGTTGCTTCTAAACCTGAATCAGACCCTGAATCTGAAGGACAAATATCCCATTCACAGAATCCTATGGAGAGTTGAATCTGATGTTTTACATTATGACAGTGTCATTATAGAGCAGTCTCTTTCCAAAATGTCTCAACCAACAAATAGGAAGTTTAGGAATAATGATAATAATGACTGACAATATTTAAGAAAGCTACCTTTCAGCTACCTTTCAGATAGAGATGATGAATGTGACCAATATGAAAAAGGATCTGGAGGAGTATGTTGATGATAGTTTCAAGTAAGACATTCACCTCTGGTAACTGTTGGGGGTGATTCAGAGATGCGATTGCGAAAAGATCGCAAATATACGCACCTTAGCTAAGATCTTACCATGTTCCAGCCCAATGCATAAACAGTCACTCCCCTTGCAAACAGCGGTGGATCTTAAACTTAGACCACCATTGACTAACCCTAACTCTGCGCTGTCATTTAAGATCTTAAGTGACGTAGTAGCGTTCATTTAAGATCCTAAGTGTCAGCCCGCGCCCACTTTCCCTCATTTCCCTGCCTCCCCCCGCCCATTTCCATGGAAATCCTTAAGATCTTAAACTTTCGCAGCACTTAAGATCTTAAGTGCTTGCGATCGATTCAAACTTACGCTCTTAGCGAATTTATCTCTGAATCAGCCCCTGTATGCCTATAAGTGCATTATCATATGTCAGCAATAAATCAACTATAAACATCTGTCCAGACACCTGTATCCTTTGTGAGGTCAGATAATTATGGGTAAGCTATCTAACATCATTGAAACATGTTCATTTAGGTACTTTGTCAAAAGCATTACAAATCATGTATGATGACAATCAGTACATCATCAGCTAGTGCACAGATATGTATCTCAGGCAATCTTCACCACCAACTTCATAGTCAGTGTTTTCATCATCTTAAAAGGCAGTCCAGTACCCAATTTACAAGGGCAAAATGAATCCTCTATTGCAAATCATGATCGTCATAAATATTTCTAAATCATTTTACATAACACATCTTTAAAAAATTCCTTCTACTATTGTTGTTATTAAACCTTAAATTTAATCATATCATTTTTCCAAATTATGTATGGTTGTATCTTTACAAATCAGTTTGTAAATTTGTATTATTTTGTGGGATGGGGAGGTGGGGTTTAAATGGACCAACTAATCCACCTTGCAAATCTGTGAAATCACAGACAAATACAAGGTTTTCTAGCTGTCTATGGAACATTATGAACATACTACTAGAACATAAAACTAGACAGAAAGTAATATTCAACTATCATTTTGTTATCTACTTAACTTATTTTATCTTTATATTTTTTCTACAATACTCTTCATTCCAGGTTTGTAGATCTATTCATTTGATTAGATCGAAGGCTTCTATTCTCACATGCCACTATTAGCCATTTTTATTTTTAATACCTTGCCTGAAATGTATATTATACAATACACCTGGCTCTAAGCATGTATTTAGAGAATGCTAAACTCTGCACCTTTTCAGTCATGCCAAAATGTGTCTTAAAAAAAGTTTGAAATATGTGACACTACAAAGTATTTTGCAGGTATTTTATATATTTATATATCTGCCTGGGCAATGTACGGCCTGTGGGCCACATACGGCCCTTTGGCAATCCCTGTCCGACCCGCGTATTTATTCCAGTCACACGGTTCCCCCCCTTAATCTCACACACACGACACCCGCGGCTCTCCGCCCACAGGCTCCCTGCACCACATACTGTGCTGTATCGCTAGGTCACAAAGAACCTGCGATGCAGCTTAACAATTGAGGCCCAGTGACTGCCCACGAGTCGAAAGCTACAGAGCCACAGTGCGCGGGCAGTCACTGCTGGTGGCCCCCGCCCCTGGGTCCCTAGCAACCAGTAGCTGATGACGTGTATCCCGGGGGAGACGGCTTTGCCCTGTCACTTCCTGCTTAAACCTGGGGGTGCTTTAGAGATCCCGTCAGACCGGCATCCAGGGTGACTCCTCTTTGACATACACCACAATTCATAAATTTACATAAATATTTACAGAATATTCTTAAACTTTTGATTACCAGTAGCATGTTATCAAAATATATAATTTGCTGCTTTTAATAATGGGAGAAAATTAATATTGAGCATAATTAAGTTCAAGTTTTCATTGGTTTGGCCCTCCAACACAGTTCAGATTTTTCATGTGGCCCCCTATAGAAATTAATTGCTATAGTATACTGTGTGTATACTGTTTGGGAGCAGCAACT
>WWET01000894.1:211517-223057 GCA_011038615.1 Limnodynastes dumerilii | reverse complement strand
CCCCCCCCAGCCTAACCCTAAGTCCCCCCCACAGCCTAACCCTAAGTATCCCCCGCAGCCTAACCCATGGTGGCACGGCGGAAAATGAATGAGTGAGTATACGAATTGCATACTCACCCATTCATTAAAAAAAATTCAGAATGGATCTCTCATTCGAAATAGGGAGAGCAACTTTCGGCTGTCCCTAATTCGCAATGCAATCCCTCGCAGTGGGGACTCGCAACACTTGACCATGCCTATATTATTATTTAACAAGTTCCCTGGTGATTTGTCCACACCCTATACAATACTTCCATTTCCACTGCCTTTTCTTCATAGCTTACATCTGTAAATCTCAAATAAAATATATTTTATATATACGTGAAATTATACAATAAAATATATTGCTAATGTGACAAGTACAGACAAATAATATAAGATTTCAATGAAATGTTTCTTTCCATGCAATGATTTCCGTCTGGCACTAAGCACTGCTTGCTACAGATCAGAAAAACTGCTTGTGTGACACCCTCTAGGCAAAAGCTATTTATTTCAATAGGACAGACTCTTAAAGAAAACAAATTCCTGAAGGAAATAAACAGCACAAAAGTTCTCATGTGACACCCCCCTTAGGGGCCCTACTGGATATTGTAAAATACATTAGGAAGGATATCACACTAAGTTAAAATAAAATATTGTGTATAAACATATTTTCATTGTCCTAGAAACTGCATTTCTTATATCACATTCGCATTTATAAAAAAAAAAAACCCTCAGAAATATAAATTGCTCCACTGTTTAAAATAAAAGCCACGTCTAACAATTTCGCAATTTCTTCACATTCTCAAATGTAATCATTAGTTTCTGAGCAATCGTTTGTGCTGAAAAACAATTGGGCTCTAATTTTAGCTATATAAAGATTTTTAATCAAGAATCACTGGTGGGACAGTTTTCCTTAATAATTTATTTTGGTATTTTCTTGTAGCTTTCAGGCACTAGCTAAACAATGATGAGAACTTATCTGCATTTGGCGTATTGATCTGGCCCCAGTGGGTACCTAGATAATGTTATCTAATTCAGCTTATATTGGAAATGCTCTAGCTTTTATATATGAATTAGCTAAGTGGGGCCTATAAACAAAAAGCACCTTGACTGCCAAATGGCAAAAAGAAGTCCCTATATGACAATGAATTCTTCAGTGATTCTGCTTTATTGTGTACAGGTGCTTTTTGTGGTGTTATGACTCCAGCACCCAACAGAGATTTCACTCATAACATGATTAGCTTAAACATGTTCACTGTCTCCCTTGTCTGTTTAACTGTTCTGAACCTCATATAGGCCTTAAACATTTTTACTTCACAATGTAAGGCCTTCATGTGTAAGCATGATGTCATTTTTGAGATATAATATAATATATTTTAATTTTATAAGGGAGCTGCAGATTGCTGTTTAGAGCAATGCATACAGGTATTGTATTATTTGCAGGAAATAAACATTTTGGTTTGGGATTTGTGCCATAGCAATATTATCAACAACGTATAAATGGGGTTTGATGTCATGCACACAGATGGTCAAAGGAGCAGGAAGCCATGAGATCATATTTGCTTATTACAACTTAGTATGGGTGCTATGGGAATGGCTTTGTGCATACTGATATCCTAAACTTATATATAAGTTTTAGATAACCCACACCTTTGTCTTTAGGTTTATCTGTGCTACATGGAAAATTCTGGTATTATACAGTATATATTATTAATATTATTTACTTTGACTACCATGGCATGCTGGTGTATGTATGCAAAATTCTGCATATCAGTTCCAAAGCAATGAATTATTTTGTCATTTTAATTCATTACCTTACCAGCAGCATTTTTGCAGATGGAACAATAGGCTTTCTGGTAATCTGTTTGTCATAACTCTTGCCTTTTGTCTGCAGTTCCTAGGGGTCACCAGATCCATCCTAGTATTTAAACTGCAATTCCAGGATCCACTGGGGAGTCACCAGTGGTGACATTTTCTAGTATGTAATAAAAAAGCGATAGCTAGAATCTGCTATGGACAACATCTCCACTTATCCTTTCCTGCAGCTTAGTAAATCTGGCCCATAGTGTTTTTCCAGCCGGCATCCCTTGTGTTTCCAGGATTCTTTTTCATAGTACTCCTTGTGTTCCAAGGTTTTTCTGCTAAACCCTGCTGTGCATTTTGGTCTTTTGTTATATTTATGTTCCATTAAAACCTTATTCATTGTTTCTAACACTCAGTGGTTTTTGCATATTCTAAGTACCCATATTTGTGAATGTATGATCCAGTCTAACTACAACTTGGCTTTTTCTGGACCAAACCTGTCTCAGCATAAGTCTGGGGTACATCCACTGAATAACGAGGTTCAGTCTCTCCGTGTCTTGCATCTGGAGATTTCCCAAATTTAGTTTTATGAACTGGAGTTATTGGAGAAGTTGTCAAGTTCTGTGAATGATTTGTCTTAACCTAAAATTTTCAGAGACTCTGTTTTGTTCCCTGTATTTCTGCAATGTCCACGTTTAAATCACTACTTATAAAAGAGGAGCCAGAATTTCGCAAGAAATCTGATCTTTTTACTGTGCAATTCAGGAATATTTCATTCAGCCCTGTCCTGTCCACAGACCAAGGTGTATATATGCTTCAGTTCTGTTACCAGTCTCCAGTGTCTCACCCCCAGTAGGGGTGCCCAGTGTCTCAGCTCCAGGAGGGGTCCCTACTGTGTTAGCCCCAAGAGGGGTCCCTAGTGTTTCAGCCCCAGGAGGGGTCCCCAGTGTCTCAGCCCCAGGAGGTGTTCACAATGTCTCAGCCCTAGGATTGGTTAACAGTGTCATTGCTCCAGAAATATTTTTGTGCGCCTCGTCCTCCAAAAGGGTCTCCAGTGCCTCGCCTCCAGAAAGGTCTCCTGTGTCCTGTTCCCCCAAAGGGTCTCCAGTGCCTCTTCCTCTGAAAGGTCTTCAAGTACCAAAACCCCAGGAATCAATTCAAGTGCCAAAACCTTAGGAGGGCCTCAAGTTCTGGTATCCATAATATATAATTGTCTTTAGGAATTTGTTTCTAACATAACTAAGACAACCAATACATACAATTGTTAAGTTAAGTCTTTTGTGTGCATTAGCAAATTCCTTTTACATGCCAACATGACTTTTGTATGTAACAATATGTATAGCTATTGATAAAGCCACCACCTGTTTACATCTGTTTTTGCAGGTGCAATTTAGTGATAACTGTTCAATGAGAAGCTGCTCTTTACATGCATATATTAATTTACCGTACAGTCATTAGTAGACTTACCGTATAGTCATTAGTAGAGCCGCATCACAAGAAGAAGGTTCGGGGTGCCTGGCTGAATGAAGCTCTGGAGGAAGATCATCAAGGGGACAAGACTTCATTATACAGAAGAAGAAAATAAAGAATTAAAGAAGAATAAAAAAGCAAGTATTCCCAAGACAGATGACATCTTAACAGTGAGTATGAATTATTAATAAATTTTTCTGCACACACTATGGGACACTTTAAAATAATTTTACACTGCAGGGTGGCCACTTGTATATTCATACAATTATGGGGGCACATTATAGGCAGTTTTACGGATGTTTAATGTATTTTATGTGTGTACTGTATATGTAAAATGCTTATGTGCAACTGCATGTGTTTTTATTTTTACACCACGCAGCGCAGCATGGCTTACCATGCTGACGCTTATAGAACTACAAGTATCAGCAATGCTGACACTTGTAGTTCTATCAGCGCAGCAAGGCTAAGCCTTACAACCATGCTGTGCTGGATTTTTTTTTCCTTTAACACATGTAAGCTATGGCGATTTCGGGACGGGAAAATCGCTCTGTGCTTTTCTATAGAAATGCACAGCGATTTGGCCCTTTATAAAGTGACGCTTATCGACGGTGATTTCAAATCACCCAAGATAAGCATCTGTCACAAAATCAAGGTATTTGCATTTAGCCAAGCACACTAATCTACCTTTCAGACACTGGACCTGATTCAGATTCACGGATGCAATGCTTTTTTAGAGATCTGCGCATGCGCTACATGCGGAAGGAAGTCGGATTGCTGGCGGAGTTTATGGTATCCGCCAGCATCCGATTCCGACTACAAAGGGGGGTGTGCCAGGATATTAAAAATCCGCTTTTCTCATTTAAATATTCCCTGCACACGAGTCCTGCCTGCACCCCGCAAGCTCCGGTCTTCTGTGTCAGCATATTCAACTCCTGCCTGCACCCTGAAAGCTCCGGTCCTCTGTGTCCGCATATTCCACTCCAGCCTGCACTCCGCCAGTACCGGACCTCCGTGCCAGCGTGTATCACTCCTGCCTGCACCCCGCAAGCTCCGGTCTTCTGTGTCAGCGTGTTCCGCTGCTGCCTGCACCCCGCAAGCTCCGGTCTTCTGTGTCAGCATGTTCCGCTCCTGCCTGCACACCACAAGCTCTGGTTCTCTGTGTCAGCGTGATCCAATCCAGTCTGCATTTGTGTGAAGTTCCTCCACTCAGTACCACCAGTGGTAAGAGACTGTGAGCCCGATTCAATTGCTGGCGAAGTTTTCAAAAACTTTGCGTCGGTAAAAATACGACACCTTCGCCAGCAATGGAGCGATAAAAATTCGCCCATTCAATTATTTTTTTACCGCTGCGCTAAAACAGCAGCCAGCGGTAAAAAAATATCCATAGAAAAAAAAAAAATCTCTCTGTTAACGCCGCAAATCACCTCCTGCTAGCAGGAGGTGACCGGCGCTAGTGACAGACTATTACCCAGTGCCTGAACTCACGTTCTCACGATACTTCAGCCACTGGGTAATAGCCTCAGTAGCGCTGGCACTTCCTGCTAGCAGGAAGTGTTTTGCAGCGTTAAGAGAGAGCTTTTTTTTCCCCCTTCTAGCAGCTGCTCAGCGGTCCCTGGATGGCAGGGCATGGTGCCTAATGCCCTGCCATCCATGGGCATGCTGATGCTTGTAGTTCTACAAGCATCAGCATGCCCTGTTGGGGCACAACATAGGGCAGCGTTAAAAATCCGCAACTCTCATAGGTGCAAATTTTATCGTTCAAAAACCGGCGTATTTTTAACGCTAGAAAAGAATTGAATTAGAAAAAAAAAATAACGCCAGTAAATTTAAAAAAGAAAGCGTTAAAAATACGCCGGCGAACGATTTTTTAACAATTGAATCGGGCCGTCTGTTGCATTTGCTGTATTCCCAGCTAACCTGCGATACCACTGCTGCTGAGCCTTCACCTCAAACATCTACTACCTCTGTGCACAGAATCTACACTGTGCTCCATCTAGTCAGCAAGGTACATCGATCCAAGTGGTCACCAGTGGAAAGAGACTGTACATCATATTCTGCTGCAAGCTATTTGCATTACCACTGCTGCTGTGTCTCCCCACTTCCATCTGCTACCTCCGTGTACCATCCATCCAACCAGTGTCTCCTGTGACTACAGGTCACTCTCTGTGCTAGTGGCTAGTTGTGATAAAGACTGTTATACTGAGTACTCCTGAACCTTCTGCTCACCTGCACATGTTCCCTCAGCTGGATCATCGCTCTACTGCTCACCTTACTTGTGTACCATATACTGTTCTGGGACTGTCATTGTCAAAGAGGACTCCTCACTCTGTGACCTCCTTGGAAGTTCCTGTCTTCACCATCTCCCCTTACCTGGCATTGTAGGAGCTGCATCCTTGCCTACTCAACCTTCGCTCCTCCTCCTGTGGATGTGGCCACTCCTTCCAAGTGTGTCCATCTGCTAACTGTACCTTCCTTTGAGCTCACCCCCAGAGTTTGTTGTTACCCCATCTTCTCTCAATGGTCGTGGAGACCTTTATCGTTTGTCCTGGTGTCTGACCTCAGTCTATGAGTAAACCGTACATCAGGGCACCCAGCTTCTTGTACAGGGATCCTAAGCCCAGGGACCCAAGGGTGGAATCCCAGAAACCCCAGAGCCTAACAGCGGCCCTTTGTGAATACCGCGATTTTGTAAAAAAAAATTGCGGCAAAATCACAACGATTTCTGTCAATTTGAAATCGACAGGAAAAATCGATTTTTGTATATGAGGCCCCAAGACTCAGTGGTTTTTGTATATTCAAAGTACCCACATTTGTGACACAGTTTTAACACTAACAATGAGGCTAATTACACTGGTAAACAAAAACTTTGTCACAGAGCACCTCTGGTGATATTATATATGCATTTTCTACACTGAATAAAAAAAATGGTCTTCCTTCATTCACCCATATATTTAAGTTTACACCCTCTTTGATAACAGACATTACGATATATAACCAATTTACAAAGAGAATAGGGAAGCTTTATTTATCTCTCCCTTTTGCTGTATAATGTGTGTCTGACTCATCGTGGGTTAGTCCAATGATTTTGGTGATAAATCGCTGTTACTTTTGTCTTCTGAGTATAACATAACATGTCATGAGTTCACTAAAGTGGCACTAAATTGTGTTAACAGTTTAAGCTTTTTTTGCTACCTTTTTAGAAAGGTAACATTTAAATGTCCGAAATGTTGGTCTACTCATGAGAAAATGAATGAACATTAGACTCAAAGTTGGAAACCAAGATAAAAATCATATTATTTATTGCATCACATGCATCACATTAAATGGTTCACGGAGCTTGAATTTAATAGTTTCAATGATTTGGAAGGAATTAACAGATTATTGTACAGATTTCTGCTTTTGCCATGCAAACATTTTAAGTCACCAGTTCCAAGTAAAAACACAGTGACATACCCTAATTTACCATTTGCTATAAAGCCTGTGCCTCATAACGAAGAATTGCCTGTGACAAAGGATCTAGAAAATGTCAAACAGTGATGATGAACAAGATATAGAGCCTGTAGTGCTTAGTGATGATCATGTAAGGCTTGATCCAACATTTCAAACTTCCTGTTCATGAACCACCTTTACATTCCCAAGGAAATCTCAATTACCTTGGATCTAGGCAAGCAGAACTTTTAAGCTTCGATTGAATTACTAGAACCTCATCCACAAAGAAACAACAGTTAGTGTTTTTAGACATAGGTATAAAGGGTTTGGGGTTCCTTTGAAGAAGGACGTTTTTTTTTGCAATGATGATAATTCTATTCTGGAAAACATTTGGTCACAAGAACAAAGCAGAGGATTGGCATTTATGTAGGCCTCTGTATTGACCTCTGATTTTTATAATGTTAGTTTGAAAACTGCATTTATCCACAATAGCAATAAGTTTCCCTCAGTACACTAGCTAATGCTGCTGATAAGAAAGAACATATGGGTGCTAGGATCTCCGTACACCAAGGCCCTTAGTCAATCTGGGACCAGGTCTTCACTAGAGCTCTTGAGCTTGGAGATAGACTTCTGCGACTGGCACCCAACATGTTGTGACCAGAAGCAGACAGAGGCAGGACAAGAGCAGACAATAGCCTTGTAGGAACAAAGCAACAAACATGATGACCAGAGGTAACAAGACAAAGAGATAATAGCTGGAGAAGACAATCTAGACAAGGACTAGAACAGGCAGTCTGACAAAATGGCTAGAGCACACAATATCACCAAGGAAAGTTACCCTTGCTGGGTATTTAAACACAGAACAACCAGTCAGAGATAGAAAGTCTCCAAGCTCTCATTGTCTGAATTCTGGCTATCAGGCACCAGCCTATTAATTATGCAAGCATCTGGAGTAGCATAGCATTCCAGTTGCTCAGCAACAGCAAGGAGAACAGCAAGCCAGCTAGCAGTTAAAGCTACAGTATATCCTAACAGTTGTTTTGATATTCACGGGTGTTTTTATTTATAGCAGAAAGGGACCACTATGGGGACCAGGTTTGTCCCAAGTTATGCCAATCTATATATGGGAAAATTAGAAGAAGATCTGATATTGCAAGGCCTATTTGGGGCGAACCTGGTCACATATGGTCACTATATAGATGACTTGTTCTTTATTTGGGATCGTATTTATCTTCTGTATTGTCTTTTCTTCAGAACTTAAATTCCAATTCCTTTGGTTTAAAATTCACCCACACAGTCAGTCCTGCAGAGATTAATTATTTATACATCACAATATTTATCAAAGATAGCTCTATATGCACTAGGAATTACAGGAAGAAGGTTGACACTAGCCAATTTCTACACTTCAATAACTGCCACCACAAACAGTGGAAGCAGAATATCCCCAAGGGATAGTTCCTCTGTCTCAGGAGGAACTGTTCCACGATCGAGGACTATCAGACACAAGGTAGATCTCTGAGGGAATCTTTCTTACAACAAAACTATCCTGATTCAACAGTTGATAAGCCTTCAATGAAGCCCTCAACCTAGACAGACAACATACCCTTAAACAGCGTACTAAGGAATCTAATGAGAGAAAAATAACTTATTTTTGTCACACAGTTCAACACCTGCTCTCATGAAATTAAGAAGATTATTAACAATAATGCCAGTATTTTAGAAAACGATCCTGCCCTGAAACGTGCTGGGTGGACGAAGCCAAAAACGGTCTTCAAAAAAGCACGCAATTTGAGAAGCTGTCTGGTAGAGAGCCATCTTAAACAAAATTCCATAACATCTAGTCACTGGCTATTCAACAAACTTATTGGTAGCTACAAATGTGGCAGATCTCAGTGTACTACATGCAGTTTTATAGATGCTAATCATTTGACATTCAGTGGGATGGATGGTAGATCTTACAATATCACTAGTTACATCAACTGCAAAACGTGTTACGTGGTGTACCTCATATCGTGCACTTGTGGCATGTTATATGTAGGTCGCACCACCAGACAACTGTGCATTAGATTCCTTGAGCACAGGAGAAATATTCTAAAAAACATTAAGTCACACTCCCTCTCTAGACATATTAATGAATCACATGGGGGGAATGTCGGTTGCATAACTATCAAGGGTATTGAATTCATAAGAGAAACCAAAAGAGAAGGGGATCGTTTTCCTCGTCTATGCAAAAGAGAGTCCTATTGGATTTTTAAACTGGACACCCTATATCCTAAAGGTCTGAATGATCACTTTGAGTTGGACCAATAGTATTTTCAGATTCTGACACGCTACAATCTTGGTTCCATCTCTTATGGATTTGCACCTGTGTGCGACCGACACATTCTCCCCACCATAGACTGGAGATTTAGGTATCTAATTATATTTGTTTCTTGATCACTTTCTGGCCTGCTTGTCGGTCTGAGTGAGACATGAGATGTGGTTTATAGTCGTCTTGTGACACATGCCCACATGTCTAAATCGGCCCGTAACCGCCATTAAACAAATGTTTGATCAATTATTGTCTCCATCAAGGGTTGATCCATTTTTTTTGGGTCTTATGTATGGGTACACATTTGTATGTACCCATGCATACGTGGATACGTGTAACTGGATACATGTGAACTAATGTCATCAGGAGGAATAATATATATCTATGTCTCTATAGACTCATGTTCAATTAAATTGAGGGATTTAAGGGAAGAATACTAAGTGGTATTTGTAAATGTAGCAGCAATATGAATAATAAGTAATAAACATTAAATAATTACAACAAGAAAACATAAACATAATAATACCCATCGAACTGGTACAATATAACAATAAGGTACAATAGACAATATGTGAGGCATAAAATGCATAAGTGTATAGACTATGGTTTCTTATTCATAATGATGAATAAATGTCTGATAGATATATCATGTAATATCTTGATTTATAACTTAAAATGTATTGATTTATTCTTGTGTGATGAAGTATTATTTATTATTAATATAAATTGCCTATACATTTCATTTTGAATACGATCATAATCTTTAGACATATATTTATCTTACTGCCCACTACAAAAGTGACAGTGATATAATCAATGATTTACAACGTTATAAAGTGCATCTGGTTGTACTGGTTGGCATTTGGTTCTATACAAGACTTTTGTTTATAAGGCCCACGGTATAACCTAATAAATATCTTTAAATTATATATATTTCTGAGATGTACTAATATAATTATCTGTCTCTGTGTTTTATACATATGCACATATGGATATTGTATGTTTGTATATGTGTATGTCTAGAAAAAGTCAAATGATGAATATTATTATATAGTTTGGAAAAATGTAATATAAGATCCTCTGATACTAACAAATAATAATAAATAAGAATAAATATATAGTCATAATTGCCTGGATCTGCTCAAGCAGTCAGGAGTAAGAGAGTTTATGTTGCTATGAATATTACAGAAGCACATAACAATGCAAGAGTATGAAAATTCTGCTGGATAAAATCAAGTATGAAATATATAAATGGATTGTCTGTGGTTACTTAAAGCTCTTTTTTTTTTTGCTTGGACTACAAATTGATTTCACAAAGTATTCTTATTTTCATTATGAGTGGGCAGCAGAGATAATAGAAATGATTACGCTCAGAAACAGTGGCCAAAGCAAACATCATTAACCAGGTAAGAAGAATATTGTCAGTACACCACTTGTGGATCTGAAAAATCAAGCTTGGTCTTATGAAGAGAGGACTTTTGTAGGACTTCAAATAAGAGAACTGATGCAAGATGGGTGCTTTGATGGTCTGATGAATTAGGCTGATAAAGCATTTACTATAACTTTTTAAGGTATCATAAGGCAGACAGCTACAAATAAATAGTGAAGGATCTTTTAAAATCTTACAAGATTATGGAATGTAACATGTCTTTGAAAATCCATTACTTTCACTACCCTCGGGATAGCCAGTGATGAACATGCCAAATGGTTCCACCAGGGTATTTCTTTAATTGAAAAGTGTATCAGGGTAAGTGGAGTCCAGATATGCTTGCTGACTACTATTGAATCCTTAAAAGGAATGTTTCTGAGGCAAAATACATCAGAAAGTCCTATACTATCCAATAAACTCAAAAACTATACAATTTTAAGTGTATGTATTGCTAATAAACATAAACTTTAATTGAGTCACTCAAAGGGATATATTTACTAAGGGGCATTAAAATCGTCAGCCATCGCCAGAATTACCAAGGGACCTCAAAAATCACCACACACTGTGACCTGCTGTTTTAAAAAATGTATTTAAAAAAAAAAACAATAATAAAATAGTTCAAAACATGTATATACACTGAAAAAAGCAATGATATAGTGCCCTGATAGTCCTATAAATTAAATAGTGCCCCGATAGTCTTAATAATGATATAGTGCCCCAATAGTAATAATTTAAATAATCAGATTTTTTTTGAAGGTATGAAAAAGAATATTAAAAACAAGTCATGCTCACAGTTCAGCAGTCTTTAGTTTTGCAGAGATCCGGTCCAAATTCTTCTGGCTGCATCCCTGGAGACGGTCCTGCTTCTGTGGTGTCCCTCCAGCTAATGCTAATGACTATCAGGCAATATTGGGCCTGATCCTGAGCTACGGCCGCCGTCGCTAGTACGGCGGCCGTATACGGCGGCCGTAGCTCTAATGCGCATGCGCCGGGCAGATGTTGCCCGGCGTTACTATGGAAACGCCCGATCTATGATCGGGCGTCCATAGTAGCGCCGTTGGGACGCTGGAGGGGACG
>WWET01000894.1:183313-200840 GCA_011038615.1 Limnodynastes dumerilii | reverse complement strand
GCATTACAACAAAACACAAATGAATACCCCTCCTAGCTACAAAATAAAATATAGGGCCGGCCCCCTACCATTAAAAAAAGACTTAACATTTAATTCTCCCCATAAATAAACAATGATTTGTATTTTGTTGTAACGCATGACAGGGCATGCTGGCACTTGTGGTTCTCCAAGCGCTAGCATGCCCTGCCATCCTTGGGCATGCTGATGATTGTAGCACTACAAGCATCAGCATGCCCTGCACCGGCGGTGTGAAAGGGACAGACCCGCAAATTTCCTGGGTTTTTGTGCGCTAAAAAGTGTCCTTTTTTTTTTACCCGCATTTCTTCCCGGAAAAACCCGGGGAAAAAATACCGGGTTTTTCACTGTTGGCGGTGTGAAAGGGGTATTAGAGGTAGAGCCACCCACCATGCGTTTGAGATACACATGGTGGGTGGCTTTTGGCACTGAAACCGTACAGTATGGGCCCTTACGTACAATCCTACGTTCCACATGCAGTTGCATGTGCAATACGTAAGGTTATCCATTATCTACAGAGGGAGTGCCTGCTGTACTAGGGGAGCCTAAGCTGGCTGCCATTCTCTATTTTTTTTATGTGCTTTTATGCGAACATGTTATTAATACTGTGTAGAACCAGACGTTCAAGACCAAAACATGCCGATAAGGTAACTTGATGGGAGCAGAGGGTATGTGATACTAACATACAATGCTAGCTTATACTGCACATGTGAGGAATGTAGAAATTAGTTACATAAGTAGTACCAATTAACTTGCTTAAAACATGATTATAACCTAATAAGGCAGGGAGTTCCAGCTCTGTTGTTGACAGGTATAAAGGACTTGGCACAAGGTCAAATCCCTGGACTGACCTGACTGAGTGCAGAAGTGCCCACTGACCTTTTCTAGCTCGAAACAATTGAGATAGGGGCTTCTGAAAATCTGTTGATTATTGTCAAGCAATAACTACCAGCCAAAGCTAAGAATTATTCATAAACTTACATGTGCCTAATTCTTTATTAAATTAATCCTGGTATTTAAAGAACACTTATTGAATCTGGATCAGGCCTATAGAGCTGGATCCAGGCCTAATAACGTTAGAGGACTTATGCAAGGCCCTAATGTTATTAGTGCACCTGTGCGATGTTACACATTGGATCTGCATGTATACCGAACTCTGTTCTGTAGGCAAGCAGATCAGAACGTCAGGACAGGCCATGCATCACACATGCCTAAATTCTGCAACAGGGGTGGGTTTAGGCATGCACAATAGCTGCAAAGGGGTGGGATATACAAGTTTTATGCAGATCTGTGTACGTATAGACACAGATCCACAATGAACATTTAAGGGAGGTTTATGGACATGTAAGTGTTCAACTGTCAGCACGAGAGAGGGGAGTGACAGGGAGTTCAGACTGCAGAATGTCAGACCTCCGTACATACATATTACACGTGGAGGTCTGCATATGGTCCATTGTCTTTAATCTTGGTAAAGCTAAAAGCAAAAAATAATCTAGTGCAGATTATCTTGACAATTTATAAGTAAAATAATAGGTAACAATTACCTCACATAAATTGAAAATGAGCATATCAACAATAAATACCATTTTTCATAAGTCTTACAATGATCATCTATTTCTGAAATCATCAAAGCTAAACTAGTGTAAAAACTTCACAAAATATAAATATATACAGCTTGCACTCACATTGCCTTAGGACAAACAGAACATTTCACTGATTAACCAATTCACCACCAAAGTTCTGTTCATTTCTTACAGAGAAAGCCTGAAAACAGACACCAGAAAAAATAGCGATTGTCAGGTATCTGGATTTTGTTTGTGTTTTCTTACTGACAAAGCACAGATAGCATATTGAGATTCCTATGTGCTGCTAATTACAAATAGGTTGTATAGTATTTGAGGCTAGTTGTATAGTATATAGTATATACAGTGGTTGGAAATGTTTTGTATCTTAAATAATGTTGTTAAAATAATTACATATATACATATTTATTGCTTTATATAAACTTAAGTTGATATAAAATTGTTTTTTTCTATTTAACAGATTTTGCATGCATTAGGTTAGCATATACTACTGCTAGAACCCGGTTGAGCAAACTTTGGCTTTAATAACATCTTTTCTTTGCTGCAGCATGTTTCTTAGCTAACTAAAAATTCCAGCAAATTACAAAATTGTCCAACCACTGTAGCGTGGACCTCTCTTAGGGCCAGGTTACTAAGCTGCAGGTTTGGAAAAGTGGAGATGATGTCTATAGAAACCAGTCAGATTCTAGCTGACATTTTCTAGTATGTATTAGGAAAGTGACAGCTAGAATCTGATTGGTTACTATGGGCAACATCTCCATTTTTCCAAACCCGCAGCTTAGGAAATCTGGCCCTTAATGTGCAAAAATTTATAAAATTTGAATTCTTCACCACTGCTTATCTACATATATAGGTGCTGGCTATAGGAGGTGTATTTGTGGTGTAAGAGAATGCCTCTAATTGGCAGCTTAGTGTTGTCATTCCTCCTGGCAGGCTGTTATAGATTGGATATGATATCTCTTACCGCCAGCCAGCAATAGCACAAAATTATAAACTGTAGTTGTTTATAGACAGCGCTCAGATATCAGAGCACTGATAATAAACTAGTTGGCAGCAGCGAAGTGAGTCGTGGATCAAATCCACTGGACACAAACTGCGTGGTAGCAGTGAAGGTTCTTCTGAGGCTACCTGTCTCCTCCAGTGATATGCATCCAGCTACTGAGCAATTATTGTCCTTATTGGTTGTCGGGAGGGGGTTATTGTGAAAAGTTTTGTTTATATGGAGTTTCTCTTTGTGTAGCAGAAAAAAATTTCAAACCAATAGTTGATACATTTGAACACGTTTCCTAAATTGTATTTACATAACAAGTTACATGAATATAGATGTGATGAGCCCATAGTAAATCGATAAGTGTTAGTTTCATTATGACAGCTGTACACTATAAGAAAAGCTTAAGACGCCATAGGTGTTTACATGAAATCTATGTTTTTGATTCATATATGACAGCTGATTCAGACTCAGCAAAGTTTACAGTGAACTCTAAAGAGTCAGTGCAAAGACCTTGGGCTGGATCCAGACTTAAGTAAGTTCTTGAAATTAGTTACTTCTGGGCTAAACCATGTTGATTGCAGGGGGAGTCAAGTTAATTGTATTCTTTGCATGCAGGGATATATCTTTGAATTGCTTACTGCACACAGGGCCAGCTTTACTATCACAGTGTTATTTAGACTTGGGATAGGAAACATCACCTCTCAACTCTAATACTGTTTGCAACAAATGAAATATGACTCCTCTGCAATCAACATGGTTTAGCCCAGGATTAACTAATTTCAAGCACTTACTTAAGTCTGGAGCCAGCTCCTTGTCACAAGACCAAGAGGAGAATTAATTTATCTGTCCAGTGTTTTAGGAGATTTGATCTAGTCTCACCTGTAGAAATGTAAATAATGGGTGACAAATCATTGTGCTTTCAAGGCATAAGTTAAAACAGAAAGTAGAAACTAAGGACCTGATTCAAAGTATCGCATCTGTGTAAAATTTACACGGATGCAATGCGTTTTTTAAATACTGCACATGCGCTAAATGGTATCCACCAGCATATGATTCCGACTGAAAAAATGGGTGTGCCAAAATATTTAAATGAGAAAAGCTCCTCTGAATTGGATTCAGGTCTAAGGAACGGGCGGGCCAGTCCATAGCATCAATGCCTTCGTCTTGCAGGAACTGCTGACACACTCCATCCACATGAGGTTTAGCATTGTCTTGCATTAGGAGGAACCCAGGCCCAACTGCACCAGCATATGGTCTCACAAGGGGTCTGAGGATCTCATCTCAGTACCAAATGGCAGTCAGGCTACCTCTGGCGAGCACATGGAGGGCTTTGCGGCCCCCCAAAGAAATGCCACCCCACACCATTACTGACCCACTGCCAAGCCGGTCATGCTCGAGGATGTTGCAGGCAGCAGGCAGAGTCTTCAGACTCTGTCACGTCTGTCACATGTGCTCAGTGTAAACCTGCTTTCATCTGTGAAGAGCACAGGGCGCCAGTGGCGAATTTGCCAATTTTGGTGTTCTCTGGCAAATGCCAAAAGTCCTGCACGGTGTTAGGCTGTAAGCACAACCCCCACCTGTGGACGTCGGGCCCTCATACCACCCTCATGGAGTCTGTTTCTGACCATTTGAGCAGACACATGCACATTTGTGGCCTGCTGGAGGTCATTTTGCAGGGCTCTGGCAATGGTCCTCCTTGCACAAAGGCAGAGGTAGTGGTCCTGATGCTGGGTTGTTGGCCTCCTCCACGTCTCCTGATGTACTGGCCTGTCTCCTGGTAGCGCCTCCATGCTCTGGACACCACGCTGACAGACACAGCAAACCTTCTTGCCACAGCTCGCATTGATGTGCCATCCTGGATGAGGTGCACTACCTGAGCCATTTGTGTGGGTTGTAGACTCCGCCTCATGCTACCACTAGAGTGAAAGCACCGCCAGCATTCAAAAGTGACCAAAACATCAGCCAGAAAGCATAGGAACTGAGAAGTGGTCTGTGCTCACCACCTGCAGAACCACTACTTTATTGGGGGTGTCTTGCTAATTGCCTATAATTTCCACCTGTTGTCTATTCCATTTGCAATACAGCATGTGACATTGATTGTCAATCAGTGTTGCTTCCTAAGTGGACAGTTTGATTACACAAAAGTGTGATTGACTTGGAGTTACATTGTGTTGTTTAAGTGTTCCCTTTATTTTTTTGAGCAGTGTATATACCCTCTGCCAGTGTGGGATTTTTTCAAAGTATCACGATCAAAATCGGTATTTCCCACGCCGGCATGGGAAATTGTGAATTTTAATGTATAGCTTTATGAGTTGTGCATAAAATCTGCAACATAAATTTGTGGGAAAAGCACCGTAACGGAGGATTGTGGGAAATTGAATCAAGCCCATTTTTTATATTTACAGTCATATTTAGACTGTATTATTATTATTACTATAAAGAACAGCAAATAAAATACCAAGGTAATTAAAAAAATTAATTGCATTTACATAAGTATATTATTCATTGCTCTATGTACATATATACGATTATTATACCAATTTGAGAAATCATTATAACAGACCCCATTATAACCAGATTATTCCACTTTGTAAAATGCAATCGACTTGATTCAGGATTCAGGGTTTTTTGTTTTTTGTACTGTGTAAGTACAGTATGGGAATGTTTATACAACACTAACTGAAGTACTCGGCATTGACCAGGTTTAAATCGTGAAGTTATTAATCATCAATGAGTTGGATGTAGCTGTCAATATTTTAATAATTATTAGCTGCTTAGCAACTCCTCCAACACACCAAAAGTTAAAAAAATATATACAACATTGTTTTTTTTTCTTGCCTCTTCTTTTATATATTTGTTATATTCTTCTTTTTGAATGATGCTCTTTGATAAGATATTAGCAATGTTGTTCTATTCTAGATAACTTACCTAAACTATCTCCCTTTGGGAGTTAAATTTTTTCCCTCTTACGATGATATGTTCAATAGTGGTTTGCATGTTGATAATACTAGTGCAGAATTTACTTTTCAATACTTAAAACTTAATAACGTAAGTTTGTGCCTTTGGCTCTTGCTTAGCAGTGGAGAGTCGAAAGATTTTGTTTTGGAAGAGAAAAATAGAAGCAGTAGTCGAAGCAGAGCTTTATGTTACTAATACTAATCTTTTGTTTTCCATGCCGCACGGGTGAACATACCAGTAGATCTACCTTTGGATACTGGGGCGGGGGTTTCGCTTTGTTGATAGGTATCTGCTACGTCTCCATGCCGACAGAGGGGGTAGGTTAAACCAATGCACTCTGCACAAGCAAACACATCTACATACACTCACAACACAGACATCCGCACTTTGAATTTTAAACTTATCTCGCAGAACTTGGGGGGGTTTAAATACACCCATAAAGAGGAAAAATGTTTCCACCTACCTTAAATCCAAGGTGGATAGCGCAATTCTCCAGAAGAGTCATTGGAAATCGGGGGAGGGTTCCTATCTGAGGGACAGATGGATAGGTGAGTGCGTCTCAGCTCCATATCGGAATAAATTGTGAGGTGTTGTGATTCTTTTTCGACAGGGTTTACCCTACCAAATCATGGATCAATATTGTGATCCAGAGGGTCTTTTTTTGTTCCTTGATCTTCTCATACAATCCACCAGATACTCTTTCTTAAACATTTATGCACCTAATGGAACAATGGCCAAGTTTATTCGTGGCTTATCTCAATTTTTACTAAGTCGTGATACACCCAGTTCATTTTAGGGGGAGACCTAAATACAGTTGCAGATCCGGTGCTCGATAAATCTCCGCCAAGTAGAAATCCTAATTCCTCATGGCATTATATCCAAAGCCTTCAATCTCTACACTGTGTGGTTGATCCGTGGCGTCACCTCCATCCGACAGATAGGTCATTTACCCATATTCAGCCGCTCATGGCTCTCTCTCGCGCATTGATTATATCATGATATCAGATTATCTGATGTCATATGTCAGAGGAGCGTCAATAGATGACATTATCATCTCGGATTATGCCCCAATTTGCTTAACCTTGCAATATGTCTCCCCATATATAGAATTACGCTCCTGGCGGTTCCCAGCATACTTAAAAAAAATCAGAGGATTTCCAAAACTATTTGAAATACTATTAGAACGTATTTCTAGATACTAACCTAAACCACTGAGACACTCCATTCCTGTTTTGGGAAACGTCAAAAGCGGTGATGCATGGCCACATTATAAATTATGTTTCCAAGCAACGTAGAGAAACTGTTGCCCATACTAAGCTCTTACAAGAGGATGTATCCTTCACATTTAGATCTTATGTATCGAACCCCTCCCCTACCACTCTTGAGTCATAAAGACAGGCAAGGGATTTATTGGAGACTCATCGTACCCATCAAGCCCAACAGTGTCTCGATTATACCTCTCATTACCCCAATAGATAGGGTAATAGACTTGGAAAAGTACTAGCTAATATGATAAAAATTTGGAAGCCGAGAAGCCATATAACTGCTCTGAAAAATCCTGAGGTATCAGGAGGCCTTCTCACAAAATCTAAAGACATTTTAAATCAATTCCAATTGTTCTAAAAAGACCTTTATCAGGCTATCCTTGGTGATCCTGATCTCCATGATAGGCTAATATGTGAGGCCTGACTTCCTAGACTCATCCAGGAACAAAGGGACCTCTTAGATGACCCCATAACCATAAAGGAAATATAATTTGCAATTATATCACTAATATCATATAAAGCCCCTGGCCCGATGGGCTGACAAATTAATATTACAAAATTATAAAAGAAGACATAACCCCATCGCTCTTGGAGCTGTTTCAAACTGTACATGAACAATCACCCTCCTATCCTACATTTAACATTTAAGTCCCATACCATTTTAATTCCAAATCCTACCAAAGATCCCCAAATGGAAACTTCATATCGCCACATTTCTTTATTGAACACATATTGCAAATTATTGGCAAAAATAATGGCAACTTGCCTCCAGTCAATTCTCCCAAATCTATTAACAGGTCATCAATTGAGGTTTACTGCGATGAGGCACTCTGTAAACAGGATTAGAGCAGCCGTGGCTGCAAAAAGTTGTTTCTTCGAAATTGCCATCTTCTAAAAATATACAATTAAGCCTAGACACCCACAAAGCATTTGATTCTATTACATGGCCCCATCTTTATAAGGTTCTGGAGAGACGTTCCTTTGGTCTTTCTTTCATAAACCTCATTCACTACTTTTATCCCTCCACTAATCTGCTTTTGAATGGGCAAAGAGGGGATAGGATCCAAATGGCTAGGGGCACAAGGCAGGATTGCCTGCTTTCCCCTCTATTGTTTATTCTTTCCTTTGAGCCCCTGCTCCGCCTTCTACAAAACTGGCGAGATTTTGAGGGCATCAAAATCGGCAATAAGGTTGTTAAAATTACCGCATTTGCTGATGATATATTACTTTACATCTCCAACCCAGATAAGATGTTGGGCCCGCTTTTTGAAAAACTTCACGACTATGGCAAAGTTTCAGGCCTTACCATAAATATTGACAAATCTATAGCAATGTGCCTTTCTCCGAGATGTTACAGGCCAACATGAGGTTGTTCCTTTCCGGTGTAATGGCAGAGACGCTCATTTACTTACCTGGGGGTACACATTACTAAGAATCCTGCAGAATTATACTCTGTAAATGTTTCTAGTTTTATAAAAGATCTGGAAAGGATCCTGAATGGATAGAGGAGTCTAAAACTCACATATACAGGCCAAGCTAATCTAATTAAAATGACCCTTTTTCCAAAACTATTGTAAATGTTACAATCATTACCGATTCTTCTTACTTGCAGAGATGCTGTGAGAATTACTTCCCTTTTTCTGACAGTTCATAGTGGGGGGAGTTAAAGGATAAGTATACATAAACTCCAACAATCTAAAACAAATGGGAGCATTAACTTCCCGAATATAGCAACTTATAATTATGCTTCATTGCTGAGGCATCTGAGAAATTGGCTCCAGAAATATATACTGACACTCCCTTGGAATAGGAATTTCTCATAGATATTGGCCTTCATCAAGTCCCCTTATATGGTAGGGAAAATTCTTTATTAGAATTCACGCATAGGGTGTGGCATATCTTAAGACATAAACACCATCTTAATTCACATACTTCCTTACACCTACCATTGTTACACCATCCAAACTTTCATGCAGGGAATGCGACTTTCCTCTTTGCAACATGGAGATGAGCTGGTATTGATAGTATTGCTTGCTTGGTTAATAAACACACATGAAGAACCCTTACTTTCCAACAGGCAGTTGAGAAGTTTGACTTCTTGAAAGATTTTTCCTTTTGCCTATTTCCAAGCCCACCATTATGTGGATTCCATTTTCCATAATCTTTCTAATACAGATTGGCACAACCCATTAGACACACTCCTCTTTGCTACACCTACGCAGCATAAAGCCATAACCGTACATTATAATTTACTTAGGGAGGTGGTTGATTATGACTCTCTTAGTACAGGTTTGAACCAATGGCTAAACCACATCGCTAACCTTACCACTGAGGTGCTTCTTAAAACTCCTGTAAGCTACTCCCTGTTAGAAGATATAGTGAGCTATTTCTTAATATTTATCATCGAACTTACCTTATGCCACACAGGTATTTGTTAATGGCCTCAACCACCTCACATCTATGCTCTTACAATGGGTAAAACAATGGGTAAATTTGTCTTTCCATGTACATTTATTACAAGTATTGTTGATATGTAAGATCAATGTAATGTACTTTATTATGCTTTGCTTCGAATTGACATAATAAAAAATAAAAATAAATAAATAAATCTTATATATATTATTTCCGTTTGTTTGCTTGTTCTTGTAGATTGCCATTACCATTAGTTAATAATTTAATTAGTGCCAGATATTTTTGTTATAATATACAATTAGAATATCACAAAAAATTATGTTTCTCTTGTAAGTCAATTTTTTATTATTTTTATTATCTATTTTTCATTTTTATTATTTATTTTTATTTTATTTTCCACTTTTTTAAAATAAATTTTATATATTTTAAATGTATTTAAATTTTCAGGTGATATATTTAATTATAAAGGTGTTGATTATCAAAACTATTTTTGTATTTATTTATTTAATTTATTTATTTGTACGTTCTAATACTGTGCCTTTACTGTCCTCTGCATATTGATCGGCAATTCCATATACCAGTAGTCTTTCCTCTGGAAACACTGCCAACATCCCCGCTTTTGCATTAGTCATAAGAGACATTATATTTTTTATTTTTTTGTTTTATCTGCCGATTAATGATTTATATCATCAAACATTATAACAACCTTTTTCCAATATTGTTTTGCTTTTTTATTTACAATTTATACAGCATATAATTAGCTGTATTAATTGTTTATGCATAAACATCAGTGCAATTATAACTAGATTTGATAGTGTTATATATTTTATGTCTAAAATAAGTGTTTTCTCTGGTACCAGATTTTTTTTTTTATTTGATTGTTAATTATCAATAAAATTTCATTATTATTGATACCCAATGATTTTATAAATTTATCATTAGGAGTTGTTACAGCACCAATATCATAATTTTTCCAGCTTTTCCAACACACCCATGAGGTGGCTGCCAAATGTGGATTTTGTTACTGTTCGGTTTATAATCACTTTTATATTGTTAATAATGTCATTTAACGTAATTCAAAATAAGTTATGCAGGAATTCCGGCCAAACTATGGGATCCAATGTTACCATACTGTGAACTTTTCATCTAAATCCGCCATTCAAAATAAGCTCTGCCTCATTCCGGCCAAACTCCAGCCACAACTAAACTTATTTGTTCAAACCACACCCTCTTTCATTAGTCCTGCCCAATTGTGGCCTGCAAATGTGGACAGTCATGAGGTGAAGTCTGACCGGGACCCCAACCCCCCTAAAACCTGGCCAGGAACCAACTGGACCACCTTGCATTGGTTTCATCCAAATCAGAGTAGGGTTGGCCAAATGCATAACTGGACAGAAAAACAAATAGACCAATTAATTTATAAATAAGATAAATCTGAACTATATTGGAAATGTAACTGTGAAAGCTTAGGTGTTGCTAAGTTCCATTTGAACCACAAATCATAAAATTAGGAGCAGCATAGGTCCAAAAGTGTGTGGGTGCTACCAAGAGGTTTAAAAAGTCATAGTCGCACAAACAAAAAAGCCAGCTTTGCTGGAGAAAAAGCTAAACTACTTATAAGATGTCTTTATTCTAAATTATATAAAAATATTTAATAAGAAAGAAAATTATAATCAATTGACGAAATATAGTAAAATAATATACCACCAACGTTTGAATTCACAAATCACATATAAATAAATAAATCAGAAACATTATACATATAGCAGCACTGACAAACCATTGATAGGTAGGAACACGATACAAAAAAAATTGGTAAGGGGAGTAATATATAACAATAAATATATACCCAGCCGAATCAAGGAGATAGTCATTCTCAATCAGATGTGATACTTGTAAGCCGGTCCATATAGTATACTAACAGTAATATATAAGAAGGCAGCCACTAATCTAGGTATAAGGAAAGATGACCCTAATCAATTTAATACTAGCGACCTTGTGGCCACGCTTCCCCCGTTCAAGGGTACAAAAATTGTCCTGCACTGACTATGTTATAAAAACTGCAAACCACATATTAAGCTGATGGAGTTTAAATCGGTCCTGGTGCACTTGAGAAACCTGCTCAACTACCAAGGGTTTCTACATCTGTCTCAAGGTGCAGGTGATTAGATCTGCTGATCATTTAAATTCCATTCAACCAATCAGAAATTCTTTACAAATGGAAATATAAACCTCAGGCATAGGCAAGGGAGATATGAGTGACAAATGAAAACGGATAAAAGGATCATATAATTGAGGGATACAACCTAACTCTATTATTAACATATGTTTTAAATCACAAATTAATAATGTAGCAACCGATAAGTCATAGACTCCCAACAAAAAAAGGTCAGGAATATATTTGAACCTGCCTGTCCGTCACTAATGATGACATCGGATTAAATTCATACCTCTGCTGCCACTTTGGCCACAACAGCAGTGTAGGTCCAATGCCAGCTCCCCGAAGCATCAAGGAATCTTTACAGGCGAGAGGAGGCCACTCCCCTCACTTGTAAGTATTTCTGCTTCATGACCCCTTCACATACAATGGAAGCATCTCCGCTCTGTAAAGTGTCCCACTCCGACACTGGATTTTGCAACAGGACAGAATTCTAGATCCAGAATCCAGAAAGCAGCACCCGCAGAAACATCTCTTTCCAGAAGGGGGTATTTTCTGTGATCGGAAAACGTCCCCTTGTAGGAAGTCTGGATAAGGTCCATTGTGTATACACACAATACAAACTAGATGGCTAAATACGAGCATGACTGTGAATAGGGCCACAAATTTGTTTCTTTAAAAAAAAAAAAGAATTTGTTGACACCATTTTAGTTGCCCTTCTTTGCACAGTCTCTAATGTATTTATGTTCTTCTGGAGGTATGGCTTCCAGAAGTGAGCACAGTATTCCAGGTGTGCTCATACCAATAAAATACTGTTTTAAAGTTAGTTGCGCTTAAAACACCAGCCAAAAACAAAAGGAATTAAAGAGGGTCCCACACCCTCATTAAAAGAAATAGGAACAATAAAGGAAAAATAATCCTTTTGGATAGCGCTGTGTATACAAAAAACACAAATTGAAATATAACTAAAAATACTGGATAATTTAAAAGAAGAAGGGGCTAGGTGTGCATGAACGAAATTCAATAGTACTTATGTGTCCATATCCTCTCATAAAACTCAGTTGAAGTCACCATGTAAAAAACATACCAATGATGTATAAAATAACATTACAGCTTCTCTCTTTCTATTATCAATTCCTGTCACTTTCTACATTACTTAGATTTGAATGACCCACAATATGTTTGTTTTATGGCCACATATGACTTTCACATGTATAAATAGATTGCTCTTAGAAATTTAAATGTTGCTTGTGTTCTGATGTTATCTCTTTTAAGGATAGCATACTTTGTGTTATATAGAACAATAGTGCAAGGTAATATAAAGGATGTTCTAAACATTTATAACAGTTAATGTCAATGCAAAAAAAATCAATTATTTAACAAAAAATACACAACTAAATGGCAAGGCAATTCCCATGACACTCCCATCGTTCCTTCGGATTGTATCTGACATCCACGTCCATAGAGCTACCTTAACTCTCCTTGCGTATGTCTGTGCTTAAGTACGTGCGCATTTAGCAAACCGTGCCCTTATTGCCCCATATAAATGCCTCCTCCATCCACTCTTCTTAACTTCCTTCTTATGAAAGGACTAGCATGCCCCCGTCTTTCTTAGTGTGAATCAGGCCCGGTGTCTGTTTTGCACATGTGTGAATTATGCATGGTATATCTGAGCTGCACTACTGCACACTAAGAAATGGTATGCTGTGCATTGTCTGCACATGCTGGAACAGAGCAGTAGAGAAGATCAGCCTGATCAGTCCGATTATAGTGCATAGTCAGCCTAAATCTGTACACAATTGCTTAATCCCTGGCAGACATTGGTGATCAGTGCTCAAAAGGGAGGCTATCTGAGGTTATGTGTCAGAGATTACAAAATGCCCTCACCTGTAATGTGGCTGTTATGTGTTACCGTATTTCCCCATGTACAAGATGCACCCCTGTATAAGACGCACCTTAATTTTGGGGTCCCAAAATTAAAAGTGCATCTTGTACATGGGGAAAAACCCCCCTTTCCCCTTTCAGGTTTTCTTAGCGGTGGCTAAGACTGGGAAATGAAGGCTGTAACCGCGGGACTTCATATCCCAGTCTCAGCCACCACGGGACTTCATATTCTGGCCGCAGTCCCGCGC
Source organism: Limnodynastes dumerilii (assembly GCA_011038615.1). Classification (NCBI taxonomy): domain Eukaryota; kingdom Metazoa; phylum Chordata; class Amphibia; order Anura; family Limnodynastidae; genus Limnodynastes; species Limnodynastes dumerilii. The sequence continues at coordinate 187,326 of WWET01000894.1, read as the reverse complement.
AGTGGATGATCCTTAAAGGTAAGAAAACTGTGGAGGGGAGGGAGCTGGAGCCTAGACTTCATTATAGCATCCAGCCGCAGTCTGACTCAGACTGCGACTGGATGCTAAAATGGTAACCCCCCCTGTATAAGACACACCCTGTTTTTGGACATCATATTTTTCCAAAAAAGGTACGTCTTATACATGCAGAAATACGGTATGTATTAACAGTCAAACATGATGAATTCAAATTAAAATTGAAATACTTCAATTACTGAATATGGACAAAATGGAAATTATTCTAATTCCTTCCCCTAGGATTTCCTCCCCACCCTCCATCACGATAACCATTGGTGATACCTCTGTCTCCTCATCCCCTCAAGTTCGCTGCCTACGTGACATCCTTGACTCCTCACTTTCCTTTATACCACACATCCATGCCCTCTCTCATTCTTGTCATTTCCACATTGCACGCATCCGTCCCTTCCTCACCAATGAAGCTACTAAAACCCTTATCCACTCTTTAGTCATATCACGCCTCGACTACTGTAACCTCCTCCTCATAGGTCTACCGCTCATCCGTCTTGCCCCCCTTCAATCTATAATCAATGCTGCTTCCAGGCTCATATTCCTCTCACGCCACTGTACCTCAGCCTCTCCTTTATGTCAAACCCTCCACTGGCTTCCTGTTCGCTTCAGACTTCTCTTTAAACTCCTTATCCTGATCTTTAAGGCTATCTACTCATCCACTGCTCCCTACCTCTCTTCCCTCAACATGCACACCCCTTCCCGCCCTCTCCGTTCTGCTAACCAGCACTGTCTGACCTCTTTACTGATCACCACATCTCACGCCCATATCCAGGACTTCTCCCATGCTGTACCTCTGCACTGGAATGACCTTCCTTCTACAGTCAGACTCTCCCCCACATTGCAGGTCTTTAAGCGTTCACTCAAAACGCACCTGTTCAGGCTAGCCTACCCCTCCTCCACTTAACATCCCACTGCATCCTTCATCTCTCCCTTCTTTTCCTTCCCACTCTCCGCCGCTCACACCAGCAGTCCACTTCCTTCCCTCTCCTTATGTCTTCTGTAAGTTCTTCCCTCCCACATAGTGTGTTAGCTCGCAAAAGCAGGGCCCTCCATCCTAGTGTTGTTTCTTCCTCCACTACTCCTTCCTCACTTTGTACCCTCTTGTCCCCCTCTGCTACCCTTTTACCCAATCCCCACCTGGTGGCTCCCTCTCAACCTCACAGCGCTCTATCCTCTGCTACCTGATCTTCCAAGTTTGATAGCTCGCATTTTGCCTTGCGTTCTGTGCTTACTTTATTGTTTTTCTGTGATATTTTTATAGTCATATTGTATTTTATATATACTGTGCTGTCCATCCCAACCTTGTATGTCTGTACTGTATTTTGTTGTATTTTGTACGGCACTGCGGACACCTTGTGGCGCCGTATAAATAAAGATAATAATAAATAATAATAGGTATATAAATTGTTTTGAAAATCTTGGGGTTAAAAAAAAACACCTCACATATTTTTGGCCGATCACTAACCAAACATTATCCCTTACACAATATCTTTCACATTAAAATTGATTTCAATTGCCCAGACCACTTTTCCTTTTTGCTGCTCCTTATTAGTTTTAATATACCAATGCTCCTACATAGGTTGTAAGGCCCTTCACTGTTGTATTTCATCGGATACATATACCCCAATTCTCTTAGACGCATATGTAATCCAGGGTATTTTGTTTAGCAACAGAAATAATATATTACAGTATATAAAAAAAAATCTTATTTAAACTTTAAATAAAAGCAAATTATATAGCATGACAAGCTAGGGAAGAAAGTAGTAGAAAAACACACACAAATGAAATAATGATGACAGCCTAATAAAATGTGAAAGAGATAGCTGACTATGGTTATCAAGGACTGGCCCCACAGGCTGGCAAACAAAGGGCAAAAATGTAAGTGTAAGCACACTTATGTTGATACATAAGTTATCAATAATAAATTCATATAAATGCTATTGCAAAAATATTAATGTCAAAGAAAAATTGTGCATTTTATATTGCACCTAATGCACTTAAAACCTAAATAACAATGTAAGCTAATCTTGTTCACTGTTAAAGGACCAGATCTGAAGATCTGATTGTGTTGCGTTCGGATCCCTGCTGTATCCTCGAATCCATGCAAATGCTTCGGAAACCTCTCCCCTTCCTTGCATACACTTCTGACCCCAGTATCCTACATTAAAATTTCTAACTTTTAAAATATGTATATGTAATATGTATGCTGGATCAGTGTGCATTATGATTCCACCCCTGTACTTTATATTGTAAAATGAAGCTCCTCCTAATTGCAAGTGCAACCCGTCCCCCTGTCAGAAGCTATTGGAAGCCTGGGTTGAGAAGATTGTGTTTCAATCGGGTTGTTTAGATGCGAGAGCTTACACAGATCGCAACATATACATTTTAGTCAAAAGATTGCTGTTGTTGTGGAAGCAGAATAAACCAGAACTAGCACCCCGTGGTTTCTATCCCTTTAGGTTTGGTACTTCAAGGTGGTAAGACATGCTGGGAGCTATAGTTCTTTAACAACTATGCAGCCTAACCTGGGTTAACAAACAAGAGAAAAACCCCACAACAATCTGTCTGCATGGAGACTTAGTAACAGCAACACTTTTTAGTTCTAAATGTAAATGTAAACATTCTTGTAACAATGACACTACAGCTAGGTCAAGCTGGGGAAGTGGTTGTGATAGCGTTCTCATCCAATCTCATAGCCCTAGATTAGAGAAGGTATGATACCAACACATCAACCACAGGTTATATACAGTTCATGTTTCTCTCTTCAGCTGCACACAGCATCCTTCTTCTACTGTATTACCCTATCTCCCCCTGGGGGCGTCCTGGAAAATCTCAAGCCTTGTGCCTGCTGTAGTATTTTCCTCTGTGAAGTTGGCACTGGATTCAGGGGAAAGGTGTAGGAAGGAAGGGATACAGAAGCGACACCTCCTATTTATCCTCTGCAAAACAAAACAAGGTACAGTAAAGCACAATCCACGTAGAAAAGAGGCACAAAAGTGACCTGTAAAAAATTATTAAATAATAACTAAATAAATTATATATCCTCTTGATTGCATTTCCACACACTACTTTTTCATGTTTTACACATGGAATTGCAAGTAATGATTGTGATTGTATATTATTATGGAACAGCAGCTGTTCTATATTCATTGGAATGCAGAAAAAGCAATAAATACTTGTTTTTCATAGAAAAGAATTCTATTATAATTCCATAATCTAACTATAACTTTTGCAACTGTCGTTCCCTAATATTATTAGTCATTGTTGAAAGATATCATTCTTTACAAAAATTAGCTGCTATTTAACAATGTTGACCACCTAGAACAGCTGCAGTGAAACAGATAACTCCAGGGAAGGCTGTAATCTCAGAGGAATTACAGCCTTTGGTATTTCTGACTGTTTCGGTGGAACACTTCACATCCCCATTATTCCAGCAGTCACTTTTAGTCCACAGACTTTAATTAGTAATTATCGTGTAGTGCAAATACTTTGCTTATAATATGTACACTTGCAGTTTTTGGGATAGTTTAATCTCTAACTAAATAGGAAATATAATTATTGATCCCCCTAAACTTCAATATGTTCAATAAAACATAACATAACTTTGTCTCTGATTATAAAAAAAATGTTTCACATGACAGCACTAAATAGCTAAATGAATCAAATGACATTAATATTACAGTCACCTTTATAGTCATATGCCAGAACGCCAATGTGCAGGATGTTCTCCATACAAATTTAGCATTAGGGATGCAAAGGGTTAATACCATAGCTGGGAGGAGGGGAGGAGCCCAAATCATGCAGCCCAGAATCAGGAAGTCATCTTCTCCAGAACTCCAATACTACTGAATGCATGTAATGTGGCTTTAACTTTTCAGGAGCTTTAATTTTGCTACTTGAGGAAAAGAAACATTTTGCTGTTCTCAGTTCTATGGGGACAGCAG
>WWET01000894.1:171592-183293 GCA_011038615.1 Limnodynastes dumerilii | reverse complement strand
AGGAATCAATGATAAAAGGGGTTATACTGGAGTCATCTGTTATTTATTCAACCTTTCATTTGCTAAGATTGTATTCATCTCATTTGTATAAATGATACCTGGTTAAAGTGTGGGGTGAATGAAGCCAAGATGATGCACTAAACCTAATTTATAATGCACAAGGGTGCTATACTACAAGTGATGATTTAATTCAGAAATTAAGTGTCTTAGCTGTTAGCTAAAATATTAAAAATCATCTGCTACAGGGTCAGCGTGCTTGCAAAGACCACCAACTCTGGAAGAAAAGTAAAAGTTCAGGCTAATGCTTCAAGTGACCATTTAAAAAATCAAAAAGAGTAAAAAGACAGTTCAGACATGTCTTCTGATGTTATCTCTAAACGTGTGTCAGCCACAATCAGGGAGCTTGAGACTGGGAGGTGCACAGGGCGGTGCAGTGAGTGAGGTGCGATCAGGCTCACACCTCTCCCCTGTCACACACTCAGCAAGCATATCTATGTGTAAATCTACACACAGGCACACGCACATCCAGCAGTCTTGCTTTCCTGCACAGAAGACAAAATGCATAACAATCAGAGGGCTTGGGAAAGATAACCATCAGCCCTCTTGTTTTGCTTTTCTCTGTTTTTATTGGTTCTTTCCTGTAGGCAGATCGTTTCCCCCACGAAACTACACCTAATAAAAGAGAAAGTGCAGCTCATCTCCAGGGAGCCAGTAATCAAGAGCCCATCCTATAACTCCTTTTTGGGGGTGGGAGATTTTTTTTTTGGATGGAGAAAGAAGCGAGAAAGTGAAGTTGAGGAGGACAGTGGTGTTGCTAAAGGTACAGTAGAAAATGTGTGTGTTTAGCCAGATGCTGCAAGTAGAGGGAGCTTCACATAATGTCTCCAGTCAGTACCATACGCACATCTAGAGACAGGGATTAGTGTGAGATGATTCGCAGTAGCTAACTTCATCTAAGTACTGTAGAGGCTATCTGGCCATATACCTGTACTGTCTTCCAGGGATCTCAGTTTATAATATTACCCTTTTCCAGAATAGATCAGGTTACAAACATAAACATTGTAAATTGTTTTGTGGGTATATTCAATTGATTTAGTTAATATTATACAAGCCATTAATATCTTACTGTATTTTGCAACAAGAAGTGTCTTACCCAATTTCTTTTAAACATTGTGAAGGGATCACTGCTGAATCAGACACAATGGTGTGACACATTCAGTGTAATGGTGGCAGAACAATCGTATTAACAAATAATGTTCAATATGACTGATAACCTGTGATATGTGGTTATCTGTGCTTTTCTAAATTGTAATACTTGCTATTATGCTTTAGTCATTTTTCATGTGTCTGCTATAAGCTAAGTTATAAGTGAAAGATAAGTGAAATGAATAAGGTTTGTGTAACACAACAATCCTGATTTAGACAAAAGATGTGTAACTTTGTGAGTCTGAGCAAGAGATTCCACATTGCACCTTTTCAAAAGAAATCACAGTACTATTTCCAAACCTCATATAGCTGTTAAATATACACTATGTCAATATGTTTGCTCAAGGGACTTACTTAAGTACCCTTTTAAGACTCATGTTGTTATTCCCTAAAAGCCATTAAAGAACGACCTATCATTTCGTAATGATTATAACTATAATCATTGTGATTATCAATCTAACTTGTATGAACTGAAGCTAAATAACTTACTAAGGCCAATATAAGTAGCCTCTACACACCTATAACATTCACAAATGTGTCTTTTCCCCATGATTCTATTTCAGAATGTTCAACAGTTTTACAATGTATGGTGTTATATAATAAATCAGTGTATTGTAAATGAAATATAGGCAGATTGGTATCTCTGGAAATGAAAACAGAAATAAACAAAGTAATAATTTCTAGCAGCATGCTTTTCATAGTACCATATATCACTAAGGTTAAAACTTAAATACAGTATAAGCTATTGTGTGTAGTTATGAGGCTAACCTCGGCAGGGGTATATCAATAGCTCATGATAACAGGGAGACACAAAAGTATTTCTTATTAAACCCGCAGATGTGTGCATTTGCACATCAGTTCAGTGTAGATAATTACCTTGTGTTCTTTGCATCTGAACAAATGTATAAAACATGTTGTATCTGACATTGAGTAGTAATTCCAATTGTGTTTGAAAAAGAAAGATATAGAAAGATATATAAATATATTTTGTAAAGACTGAAACAGGAAAGAAGTATGTTTAATACTTATATATGATATAATACTGAAAGCAGACTGGGATATGTAGTTCCACAACAGCTGGATAAATAAATGACTTATCTAGTTCCATAAAAGGAACTGAAGAACAAGCCTGAATGAATGCTAATGATGTCACATTATTATGGATAATTAGAGTATTCAAGGTAAAACAAAAAATAAATGCCAAAGAGTAGAACAAAGTTGTCATGGGTTAAAGAAAAACTACCAAGTAACAACTAAGCTTCCATTTGGTTTTCCCAAGTATTCCAAATGACCAGATCTGCAAATATGCAACATTACATAGCTTGGAATCTGTGGAAAATATTAGTAGTGAGGCATATTTTACATCAAAGTGTCACTAATGCTCCAATTAATTGTAAAGTTAGATATGTTTAAGACCAGTGTTAGTCAATACTACTTGTTATTTTAAATGGTTCCCTTGCACAGAGTAGTTTATATATCACCATGTAATGAACTGCAGAGTGTTTATAGAAGTTGTAAAATATTATTAAATGTAACAATTATATCCATCTAAATCCACTTTAGTTATACAAGGGATGACATATGACCTGTTCTTATTGTGATAGGTTAGATCTGCAAGTGGATCAAGTCGCTACAGTTTTTACATTTAAAATTTGTAAATATGATTTACTTTAGTATGTCAATAATTATCAGAAAACCTGCTAAATGCCTAGAATTTATTTTAATCACTGTTCTTTTAACACACTATTGTAAATTGAGCATTATTCTAGCTACAAAAAGTTGGGTGAGAAAAAGCTGTTGTTACTTATAGAAATGCATTCCTTCACAGTCCCACGACTTGAAATATGTATTAAACAGTATTTCATTGTATGAAACCCTCTATTATTATAGTGCATGGGTAGTAAGATGGAATGTGGTTATTCGTGTGCTTTATCACAACATTTCTTTTTCTTATGTTCCCTTTGAAATAAATAAACAATGACAGTATATTCATGTTGGACAGTCTTGGGCCATTTTGGTAGACTGAATAATAGTGATTCAAATAGCATTAAATACATCATTTCAAGTGCCAGCATTAAGCTAGTGTAATGCAATAAATTATGGGGTCACCTTTATAGCTGCCTTTTGCTTTTTGAGGGCATATGAAAAGATAAGAAATTAGGGAGCTCTTCGTTTGCTGGCCAATTCTCATGTAAAGAGCATTATGTTGGATTATAGTTAATATATAATTGTTATAAAACAATATGAATATACGGCTGTAGAGTTGGACTAAACGAGAAATTTTTATTATCATCATTATGTCTCATTCTTAAAATTACATATGGAAAGAGTAAGATAAAGTCATTTGTGAAATGTTATTTTGGGTTTTTGTTTCTTGTGTTTTTTCAATATCTCCTAGTACTATTTAATGCCTCATAATGTGATTTCAATCATATGAAGTGATGTAATGAATTAGACTGGTGACTCAATGTGATTACATTTAACAGTAGAACACTGTCATTGTGTCAGGAGCTCATACAATAGTGTAGCTGAAATTAGACATGTACATTGATGAGAAACTGTTACAAGTTCAATAAATTCAAATCATATCAGCATTCTAGACAGTGACATATTTAAATGATTTATTTTATCCAGTTGATCTCTTATACCAAATAGGGGGAAACACTACTGTGGGATGTCCTACATTAGTCACAGTCAGCTGCCTATTAGAATGAAACTTCTGCCACTCAGACTTCATACACACAATTCAGCCCAATTGCCCTATTCTGAGCTATTGACTTTGGCATTGAACTTGTTATCTGAAGTTTTCCTACTGTGTACATTGCAGATATTGATTTGCAGGTACCAGAAAAAAAATATCTTGGAAAAACCTTGTTGAACTGGAGGAATGTGCAAATAGAATGAGTTCAGAGGTGACAATTTGTAGGTGAAGTTTAAATTAGAGTTAAAAAAAAAAGTGGTTAATATTTGTGTGCAATAAGCAAAATTACTATTATTTTCACCTTACTGTTACAAGCCTAACATAAAAATATTGCTAGTCCGGGTGCAGCTTTGCTAATGATGGAAAGCATGTCTGGGATCAGCAGCTGAGAGGGGGTTTTGTTCCACAACAGCTATTTTGGAGGCTTTTAGGCTTTGAGGTATGCCTCCTGAGGTAAGTTAGCTCTGAATTTAAACTGGGCCATATATATATATAGCCTAACATTGGGACTCTCATTGTTAGAGTTAGGACCACCATAAGCAGAAAGGCCTTGATAGTGTCTGGTGCCTTATCATATATTTGTAAATATGTGTAACAGACGTTTCTGCATTTTATTATACAGATAGAATGGTATAGTGTGTAACTGGTAATGACAGTGTTGCTGAGGCATTTCCTTCCCTGTGTTTTTGTTGCTAGCAGATTACCCCTGCCATTGATGCACTTGTTTGCAATAACCTATAAATTGATCTGGGCAACTTTCATTTTTTGTATAATGATGGAAAAGACCCACAGTTTTCATATAGGTAGGTCTGCATTCCGGAACATACCCAGGAAGAATAAAGGATATAAACATGCATATGCACTGAAACTGGAAGGTTGGAGGTGCACAGGAAATGTGAGGAAACATCACTTCACTGAAAGGGGATGTAGTTGCCATCGCGGATGTATCAGTGTCGGAACAGTATTCCTATTTGAAATGGATACTATGGCGAATTGCACTATTTAAACCTGTTTCCAATAGTGGCTAGGTTAGGGTTAGGCTTTGGTGCATGGAGGATTAAGGTTAGGTTAATAGAAAGGTAAAGTTAGGGTTAGGCTGTGGAACATGGAGGATTAAGCTTAGGCTAATAGAAAGGGGAAAGTTAGGGATAGGTTATGGCACATGGAGGGTTAGGGTTAGGCCATTAGAAGGGAAAGGTTAGGGTACAGGACAAAAACGGTCAGGGGTTACAGGATCTTTCGATGTTGGATTTTTGAACATCATCCAGGTGCTGAAACGACGCTGCCTCACCAGAGTATGCCATGTAATCTGCTATCAAAGGTAGTAGAGGCTAATACATAGTAGAATGTAAATGATTATGTTCTTATGTTCTATCAAAAACAACTTCTATGTTTCTATGTGTCTCTGAGATGGAATACTTAAATGCAAAACTGCCAGAAGATGGGTGATGATGCCTAAAATGGGTCATGCAAAAAATCATGCATCCGTGTGTGTGTGTGTGTGTGTGTGTGTATATATATATATATATAGTACGTATGTCGTTCCATATATATATATATATATATATGGACACACACACACAAAGGGTAGCCCTCCAAATAATCAAGCACACCCAGTGACATAAAGTGAAGGCTCTCCCAGACTTGAAGAATAATGAAATACCATTTATTGAAAAGGCAGTAAAGTTCCAGTTGCACCTAGCAGTTGTTTTTTATAAATATCCACTGCAGTTTGTGACATTGCTGTCTGTAGCATGTACTCTCTCTCTCTCACACTCCTTATTTTTGCACACTAGTGGGAGGGGGGGGGTGCGTGGATATAGTACAGTAAGGGTATGCTAAGTGCTCTCTGAACTATCCAGACTTCCAACACAACCTCACAAAATCTTAAGGTATTTGTCTCAAATGTCAAGCATACCTATAATGGCATAACAAAATAAAATGAGGAGGGACCATGCAATAACATGGGAAAATACATGGATAGCTTTTGTAACCGATCTAGTCGCAAAATCTAAATGTCAGAAACAAGAACATCCAGAATGGAGCTGCACCTTAGCTCTAGCTTTGTGCACACATACTATTTTCCTATGGTGTTAAACAAGTTACACTGATTGACTGTTGGATGCTGCAATAGTGTAAGTCCAGCTCTGGATTTTTACACACACATCTAAAAAATTAATTTTCTTTAAGGAATAAAATCACTAATATTTTTTTTAACATTGCAAGATCTCACTTGCTGGTTATCGGAGGTTATCGAATATCGAAGATATTCAAGGATACGTCACGAAACGCTTTGATTAGACTTTGGAAAAGTAATCTTTTTTTTTTGTTTTATCTTTTTATAAAAACAGCTCGTACTCTAATTAACATATGTAAACAAAAGTAACCATTTAAAATACAACTTGAAATAATAATAATAATGACGACATACTTTACAATACACAAAAACGCATACTGCATGAAGTTAGAAATAAAATGATCCACTACATACAGAGACTTTATAAAACATTTTAAAAATAAGCATTTATACTGTACATAAAAACAACAACCAAGACAGATAAATATAAGTAAATGTAATAGTGTTTGTTCACAAAATTAAAAGTAAATAAAAAAAAAAACCTTCACAAACTCTAACCAAATAATTACACCTTTACAATATTAAAGGCCCTGAACAAAGTGGAAGACGCACGGCCTCACAGCAAACTATAAGGTTCATCAACTTACGAGTGTCCGAGGGCTACCTTAACTTTTCACTTGTGTATGTTAGTGTACGCAAAGCACACCTACGTCCGAACTCTGTAGGAATGCCCATAATGTACATTAGTAGCCCGTGTGAAGCTAATTTGCATTAAGAGTCTTGCCCCTCTAGCCACGCATTAGGAACTTGTTCCATGCCAATGTGTACATCAGTCCTAAGTCTGATCTGATCGTAAAAAAATATGCACATGGATTCTACACTTACTTAGATGTGAATACGGTCCCTTCTATTGAGTTAAGTTTCATTGTGGGTGGGTGTGAGGAGGGAGGGTTCAGTGCTAAGGACTGGGAGAATTAATTTTTTTTTAATAAATGTTAATCTAAGGAGGAAGGGAGCAGTGGCATAACTAGGGTTAATGGAGCCCAGAGCAAATGAAAATAATAATAATTACTATTATTATGAATGTTTATTTATAAGGCGCCACACAGCATCCGCAGCATCGTACAAAGGCAATAATTAAATATAGAACAAAATTATCAGACAGGGTAACAAGTTCATATAAATAAGGAATACAATACAAGTGAAATACAAAAAAAATACAGTACAAAAATAACAGAACAGTTTATATAGGAAAATAAAGATGCAGGATATGAGTGTTGGAGCAGATGAATAAGAAGAGAGATAGACAGTAGAGAGAAAAGGTAAGAATTATTGAGGACAAGGCTAACATGCTAAGTGGGAGGGGGTAAACAAACGGGACACAGGCACGAAGATGGGGAAAGCAGGTTGGTGGAGGAAGGGTAGTCTAACCTGAAGAAGTCAGTTTGGAGGAGCATTTGAAGGATGGGAGGATGCTGGATTATATGTTGTTCCAGTTCAAAAGGGCGACCCGGAAGAAGACTTGGATGCAGGAGTGAGAGGTAGTTATCAAATTGGAGTTGAGGCGGCGGTCACCACCAGACTGGAGGGGTTAGGTGTGTGTGTGGATGGAGATAAGGGAGGAGAGGTAGGGAACAGTGGGGGAGGAGAGAACCTTGTAAATTGTGGTGAGGAGCTTGAAGAGAATTCTGAAAGGGACAGGTAGCCAGTGTAGAGATAGACAGACAGGAAAAGTGGAGGCAGTGCGTTTATAAAGGAAGATGAGTCTGGCTGCAGTATTAAGTATGGATTGTAGGGGAGCAAGATGGACCAGAGGGAGGCTCCAGAGAAGAATGATGCAGTAGTCGAGACGGGAGATAACGAGAGAGTGAACAAGCGTTTTAGTGGCAACTGCAGTTAAGGGTCTGATGAGAGCTATGTTGCAGAGGTGATAGTGGCAGGACAGTGAGAGGGCATGGATGTGGGGGGTGAAGGAAAGTGAGGGGTGAAAAGTAACGCCCAGGCAGCGGGCTTGGGTGGAGGAGGAGATAGTGGAGTTGCCAATAGTAATGGAGATAGTAGGGGTAGAAGGGATACATGAAGGAGAGGCTACAATTTCAGTTTTGTCCATGTTAAGCTTGAGAAAGCCCTGGGACATCTATGAGCAGATGGCTGAGAGGCAATATGATACTTTGGACAGGAGAGAGAAAGGGGAGAGGTTGGGGGAGGAGAGATAGATTGGAGTGTTATCAACATAGAGGTGGTAGTGAAAGCCAAAACAGCTGATGAGATTACCCAGAGAGGAGGTGTAGAGCGAGGAGAAGGGGACCAAGCACTTAACCCTGGGAAATACCAATGGGAAGATGAGTGTAGGGGAGGAGAAGCTGGGAGTTGAGACAGAGAAGGTGCGGTCTGAGAAACAGAAGAACCAGGAGTAGACAGTGCCACAGAGGCCGAGAGAGTGAAGGGTGTGGAGCAGGAGAGTGTGTCAACAGTGTCAAAGGCTGCCGATAGATCCAGGAGGGAAGATGGAAGAAGTGGTCCTTAGATTTGGCAGAAAGGAGATCATTAGTGACTTTAGTCAGGGTAGTTTCAGCGGAGTGGAGGGGGCAGAACCCAGACTGAAGAAGGTATAGGATGGAGTTAGCAATGAGGTAGCTGATTAGACGGTTGTAAACAAGCCGTTCAAGTAGCTTTAGAGGCGAAGGGGAGAAGGATGATGGGTCGGTAGTTGGAGTGTAAGGTGAGGTCAGAGTTAGGTTTTTTAAGGATGGGGGAGTCAAGAGCATGTTTAAAGAGGGAGGGAAGAAGCTAGAGGAGAGGGATAAATAGAAGAGGTGGGAAAGATAAGAGCAAGTGGAGAGAGGGAGAGACCGGAGGAGATTAGAGGGGATAGAATTAAGTGGGCACTTTGACAGAGGGGATAATAAAATAAGGGAGTGTACTTCCTCAACCGAGGTGGGTATAAAGGATAACATAGTTGGGAGGCTGGGGAGGAGATGAGAGTGTGGAGATAAAGGGAGATGAGAGGTGATGGTAGAGGAGATAGATCTCCTGATGTAGTCAATCTTGGAAGTGAAGAAGGTGGTAAAGTCAGAGGGAAAAAAGCAGACAGGTAGGGGAGGAGGGGGGGAGATAAGAGAGTTGAAGTTACCAAAGAGGAGGGGGACTTGAAAAAGTATGCGCTCCTACCCCTTATTATAATGTTTGAAAAATAACAAAAATTTAATTATGGCCCCCCTCTCAAATCTGGGTGTCCATCAGAGGACAAGGTACATGTCCTATAAAACTCAACCTAGTTACGCCTCAGGAGGGGAGTGGTGTATTGGTGAGGTGTGACCAAATTTTCTACATTGGGAATTAGGAGTATATTGAGTACCATACTTTTCCCAATATTTAAAGCCTAGAAACACCTCTCTCTGCCCCTTCAGTCATAAGGGGACTGACTTAGACCTGCACTTATCTTTTTTACGGTGTAAGCACAGCGATTTTTAGCAAAGCAAATGCGCACAAGGGGAGTGGGACATAAAGGGCCTCATCCAGACCTACGCCCGCCGTCGCTGGCGGGCGTAAGCGTAAGATCAGCTGAAAAGCCGATCTGCGCATGCGCCGGGCAGATGTTGCCCATCCGTAGCAGCGCCGTAGGGATGCTGGAGGGGACGTCCTACAGCGTCCCTACGTTCAGGTTAGTGTAGGTGGGCGGGGGGAGCTAGTTTAATGAGGGTAGGAGGGCAGGCTAGGCGGGCATACGCTCCTGTGCGAGCGTATAGCCCCTTCCTTACGCCGGCTGAAGTTAGGGTAGCCTTCAGCCGGCGTAAGGAAGGGGCCATACGCCCGCACAGGGGGAGTGTCAGGGAAAGTGAACACCGATACGCTGTGCTTTAGTAAGCACAGCGCATCGGCGTAGGTCTGTATCAGGCCCAAAGTGTGTTCGATTCTTGTGTGCTCTGCTAGTGGAACAGGGTGTTGAGACGACTTCAAAACAAGGGCTGCACAACTAGAAACAAGGGCCGCACAACTGGAAAATGAGTGCTTACCCACGCAGATGGAGAAAACAGATGATAACACAATGCTCTTGAAATGTAAATGTCTCCATTTTAAGTGTCTAAAACACTCCTACTGGTAGGTGACGCCACGTGCATTATATGAAACAAGTGGTACTGCCATTTGTCTCTCACGATGTAAAGAATGCCCACATCTTTTAAAACATACTCCTAGTTCTACTTGCTCCCATTCTCAAGAAAAATATTAGGAAACCTTGCAACTTGAAAGCTCCTCGTATTGTTTTTCCTAATAGTTTGTGTTTTATTAATTTTATGTGCCTCAACTATTGATTTGAGCACATCAGATAGAAAGGTCCATTACGGATCCCTGCTGCATCCAAAACTCCTTGTTGCTGAGGGAAACCTACTCCCTTGCTTGTATGGAGTTACAACCGAGAACACTACCTTAACCCAACAGTGTATTATCTATCGGAACTAATCTCTGGATCCAGAATTCCATCCTGGTATATCCTGGTACTGTGGCACTTGCACATGCACTGCAGTATGAAAAGTAGGTGTTTCCTGATCTTAGTAATCGGAAAGCATAAATTAAGGAAATAAATTAGGATCCAGGTCATAGTACCTTTTACTTACATATATTTTAGTGACACATATTAATTTTACTCCTATATACCTTATTTTTATTTTTAGGGGCATATCACATTGGTAGCCTTTTATTTTGCTGAAATTGGGGTTATTTTTTGAGTACTTTTATAAACTTGTATGATATGTATCTATTTTAACATATAAAAAATAGTTACAAAATGTACTAATAGTTTATCACGATAATTACTATCATTTTAGCATTTTAGGGTATTTAAAGGTCTGACGTAGTATTAAGACACCCATTAGTTTTAATATGTTTTAATATTTAACATAAAATGAACAATTAATATTTAACATAAAATAAACTGTTAACAATAAAATTGTTAACAGTTTTTTCTTTTTACAAAAACAAACAGTCAGAGTAACGATTTTACCCTTTTTACTTGTATAGTCTACATATTGAGGAAAAAATATACAGTTATAGGATAACTGGAATTTACAGCATTCCTAGGGCCTGATCCAGAGCAACGATCGCATGCGAGCGTACGACGAGCGTATGCGAAAATTCGGCAAAAAATTTGCAACGCGCATGCCCAGTATGACAGCTTCCGGTCGCCCGAGTGTCATGAGCGAATAGCGGGCGTATTGTGAGCGTATTTTTCGCTTGCGGGGCGTTCGTTCCTTACGATGGTCGGCTGGGCGCCCGTTTTACTACAGGGAGGCGGGGATAGTCATTTAAATTGTACAGTATGGGCGTGCTAAGCCCGTACGCTCAGCGTATTTTCTGCGAATTTTCGTACGGGCGACGGTCGTACCCAGTGTAGGGTATAGGCGTCGTATGCAGGTACTTTACTATGGGAGTGTTAGGGGCGTGTATGGTTTTTCGCCCGGTCGAACGTACGCATTCGCCCGTCGAGCGAATTTTCGTAGCGCTGGATCAGGCCCCTAGTGAGCATCCTTGAAATGCTTGTGCCCTCCAGTCAAATCACGCCACTTACACATTTTGTATGCGAAATTGGCCTGATGTACATAACGATGGATCCGGTCCATAGATCTGAAATCATTGCGACCATTTTTTCTTTTTTTTAAGGTTAAAGTGCCTTTCCAATAAATGCAACTATATACCGGTACACATTTATTTTTCTGCAT
>WWET01000894.1:160122-171568 GCA_011038615.1 Limnodynastes dumerilii | reverse complement strand
ATTCCTGCATATGTATATTAGCACACATCCGGACACAAAATAGCATATAAAACACAACCTGCTAAACAAAACCACAAACATTAGAGAACACCCAAATACACAGTAACAGAGAAAGTTTATTGTTTAGAAAGGAATACCTTACTAAACATTATTAGAGGTAAAGTGACACATTAAAAATGGAAAATAGGTATATTACAAAAAATGTCTAAGCAAAATGTGCACATGTCCAGCAGTAACAGTAACAGGTTTTTATATAGCACTATCAGATTATGTAGCACTTTACAGAGAATATTTCACATTCACATCAGTCCCTGTCCCATTGGAGCTACATTTTAAGTTCCCTAACACACACACACACACACACAGCCAGTTAACATACAAACATGTTTTTGGAGTGTGGGAGGAAACTGGAGCACCCGGAGGAAATCCATGGAGACACGTGGAAAACATACAAAATCCAAACAGATAAGGCCTTGTCCGGGAATCAAACTCATGACCAACACTGTGAGACACAGGTGCTACTCTCTGAGCCACCGTGCAGACCCTCTATTTTAGTGTATTGTACCATACATACCAGACCAGAAAAACAATCATGCATATTTAACATGCTATATACATTGTGAGCTGGAGACAGCTGTACAGGCTGTATTGTTTTCTATTGCAAATTAAAGTTTTTATTTTATTAAGATTTTAGTCACAGTGGAGCCAGTCACAATAGATGAATTGTTTTGTTTATTTGTGTAGCTGGGCGGATACTAAGAGAAAATGAAGACAAACATGTTTCTGTCATTATAATTCATCATTAAAGTTTACTCATAAAAGGTATTTTCCCCTTTTATTAACTTTCAGATGATCATGTCTAAAATGTACACGAAAGTTAATTTACAGTAAACACCAACTGTGCAAAACATTGTTTTTCTGAAAACTTTTGCTTGGAAAATGTAAATTTCTCTTGAAAATTTAGCAGATTGCTGACAAGTGATCTCTTATTTTCCTACATATACATATGTATTTTTAAACATTCCTAACACAGTAATGTATAGTTCCAGCTAACAACAAATCATCCTTATGTAGCTTCAAAATACAAACTATATTTATTTATTTATATACTGAATCAATAAACTATAGTTGTAATTAAAAAGTAAAACCCAAAACCTAAAATATTACTTAACTGGGATCCATTTATATGCGATTCCATGGAAATCCTGATGTCTTATCTCCACTTGGTACTGATCACTACTGTTTGATCCCGTCAGTGAGGTCTCTGGATAACAAATGTCAGGTCAGCTGGAACAAGGATGCTTGAGACTTCAAAGGTTTCCCTCTTTCCTGCAGAGGTTAAGGGCATAATCCAGAGTGAGAGAGAAAGAGTAAAACAAGTGCACTGTTACAATGTGAGAAATTCAAATGAATTTGATTTGTTTAGCAGGAAAATACGTTGCTTTTGCACACAGAACTCACATAAAGAATAACCGCTTGTGTAATCTGTAAATTAGGATTGAGCTAGAAAACCTCACCTCCTAACTATAATTCCGCTTCATCAGTTAACATTTTTTCCCTTGCAGTTCAACACCGTTTTGCTCAGGGCTACATTTATACCTATTTTGTACTTACTTAATCTCTGGATTTGCCCCCTCGCTCACATGTCTTTTTTTTTTGTCTGTTTATTTTATACAGGTAGTGGGGAAAGGCTTGGGGGGGGGGGGGGGTGGTGAGGTTNTTTGTTGACAGGTAGGGGGGAAAGGCTTGGGGGGGGGGGAGGTATAATTGGTGAGATTGGCGAAATTGACTGTCATCAGGATGAAGTGAAATTCAGCATTAAGAGATCAATTGCTGCTCTAGGACCTTTGAGTAGATTTCTGTATAAATTTTTGCTCTGAAGGTTCAGTATATGACAAATATAATAATAATAATAATAATAATAATAATAATATGCACATAAATGGTAGGTAGGGTTTTACTTAAAATAATAAGATCCCAAAAATACCATGGATTTAGCTCAGAATTTTACTATAAACAGATGTTGATGTTGTCACCTAGATATGAGGTTTACAGAAGTGTCTGATTACATTAGACCACATTTTAAAATATTTCCACTCATTTTGGAACATACATTGCATTCACTAGATTTGGTGTATGATTATACAATGGTCTGATGAAACCACTTTTTAATCAACTGTTAGTATAAAGTATGAACACATACTCATGTATATTATTAATTATGATTTTGCTTGTTTTTACATATTCCTGTTTGCCTTGGAACAACATGAAGACTGCTGTAAGCACACACATTTATAGCACACACAAATCTACCTTCATCATCTCTCTGAGAATGACATTCACATTTCTGAACAACTGTCTCTAGGTAATCGCCTTACAACCACTGTGATTAGTCACTGGCACTAATTGTAATTTCAGATATTTCACCACTGTTAGCACCTGGCATATTGTCCCATAAAGGTGTGATTATGAAAATAAATCTCTGTATCATGATTTTCTATGGAATGATAAAGATTTATTAATTTCATTAACATCTGAATGGAAAACATGGACTAGTCAATGCATAACTTGATGTGTTTGACTTATTGACAAAACCAACACTAGCTTTAAAGAACGTTAATGATGTTTTGGGGCTAATATTGTCTTTAAAACTGCGGTAAAATACTAAAAGTTCACACACAAAATAAATAGTGTCAAGCTCTCCATGAACTATAAGATGTCCCTAATACCTGACAAACCTTCATTGTTTCAATGAGTTTATTAATATATTTTTATTATGCATTAAGCAGAGGGTAGAGAGGAACAGGTAAAAATCTGAGTATGGTAAAGTTCAATACATATGGGCCGTATTCAGAGATCCGTGTGGTGATCGGACTGCAATTATATGTACGGCCGGTGCAGGCCAAACCCCCTCAAAAGAATGACACTCCCCTCTCTCGGCTGTGCTCTCGGAGACTTCCGCCGACATAGACTACTTGGAAGTTTCCGAGTTCATTTCCGTGCATATTATGTCCTCCGTACGTATGACTCATGATTGTCGCACCCACTTTCCATCCTTTAAATGCCTCCCCCGCCCATTTTTATTAAAATTCTCCCGTGCATATTTTTGTATAGTCTACGTTAACTACGTAAATAAAGTTACTATGCATGCGTAGTTGGTCCGATCCTAAAAATACACACGGGACTCACCGTGAAAACTGATCTCTGAATACGGCCCTATGTCTTTAACTATTAACTGGGTAATTCTAGAATGACTAAAAAGTGCTTTAAAAATAAAAGAGAAGAGCAGCTAATTCAATATGTACTTACATATGGCTAAGGAAATCATCCTTTACAGAAATAGCAAAATGAAGTACTGCAGACAACTAAAGATTATAAATGTTACATTGGACAATAGCACAAAATATGGCCCTGTCAACCCAGTTTTACATAGCGTGTAGTACATAAATCATTGCTCACTTAATACTGAATGCATATTAGCAATATCAGGGAAGAACTATGGGCCTGATCCAGACAACAGCTAATTTACGCATTCTGCATGCGTACATCTGGCAGTAGGAATGCATTGTGTATGCGATATTAAGCATCGTAACTCTGATCATACGTAACTCGTGCGTAATTCCATACGAAAGGGCGTGACATCCCTACGCAAGCCGATTATACACATTGAGGGAGGAGGGAGGCAGTTAAATTGTACAGTATGGGCCGGGTTAGGGCGATATGTAAGACCAGAGATAAGCAAGGAAAAGTTAAGGTAGGGTTCTGAATACCTAAGTCAGCTAAGTTACATGCGTGCAAGGAAGTGCACTATATGTAGTAGTGCGTAACTCGGGTACGCTTGCGTACATAAAACAACCTTAAGCCTGAATTAAGCCCTATATCTTATTCAACGTATTGTACAAGTAATTAAGGACATAACAATGAACCACGGTCAATTAATCATATGTCATTACTAAAAAAGTACAGCAGCACAAGCTACACTATTTTCCTAAACACAACACCCTGTAGTTTTATAAATTCTGCAGCAATCTAGCAAACTCTAGGTGCTACTTGAAAGCCAAAATATTGCACATCTTAAACTTAGCTACATCACATACTAATATGTATAATAATTCATAAATGAACAAGATAAAAAAACTAAAACAATATGCACCTAGCATAAGACATGCAACATATGAAAGTAGTGAAAAAAAGTGGAGCTGTACCAAGGTTATCTACCTCTCTTGGCTGCCGAGGTTCCACAGAACGGCCTTGGCATACACACCCCCCATAATTCATTTTACTTTTCTGCTTTGGCTACAAAATTAATTGTGCACATAATCACACATAAAATTGTAGGCTTCTTAGGTTATTTGGACCTTAGTTACTTTTCTTCACTATAAACCTCTGGATTGCTAGCTTAGTATTTGGACAAAATCAATTTCAGTATAACACAATAGTACTGAGTATGCGTGCACCGTGGAGTGCATGAACAATACACTAAAGTAAATGTTACTACATTTAGGGCCAGTGGTTCAGTTACATCAATTCTCAGTCCATATGAGCCATTTACTCAATCCAAACATATCTAGAGTGTGCCTTTACTTTTCTTATTTTCGTACCTTTTATTACCTTCCTTTTACCTGGCAGCCAGGGAAATCATGTGCACACTGCTGCAACCTCGGGTAGATAATTTTATCACCGCTGTACCCACATAGAATGAACACATTGGCGGTTGAACCTGCTGTGCAAACCAATGAATACTTTTATCAGTTGGCAGTGCTATGGGACAGTTTTGTCTGCATTCCAACAAATTGGTTAAGCATCCACAGTCAAAATTTAATGGGCTGATCCGCTGATTATCAGTGCTTTGGCCTAATAATTATATAGTGTGTGTACCCAGCTTTACTCTATAGTTATGTTTGCTGGGGGTTAGGCTGGCCACAGACTTATCCAATTTTTGTCCAATTGAAACTTTGCCCAACCAATTGGTCAGACACTATATATATGTGCGTATACTTATGCTCCCGACTGTAACATTTAATCCTGGTCGTCTGGTCAGGTCAATATATTTTTAAATCTATTTAAAGATCAGGAGCGCTGCCAATTCAGCAGACCAATTTACAAGTGTGTTCATTCTTGAAACTAGTTGGTCCAACTCTTCTCTTGATTCTGCCATCAATGCTTGACCACCTTGAAAGCGTTCACATTAAATGCCAAAATTACTTTACATCTGTCATTGTGAACAACTCTGGAAAATAGTAGATTTAAAGACCTTGTAAATATCGCACATATGTCAGCTTTCTACAGTGGACAAATTATAATCAGTGTTTATATAAATTTTATTAAAGAAGCATTAATTTTTATTCTTCCTAAAAGTTATTTTGTATTTATCTATTTTTCATTTCTCATGTGTTGTGTGATTTCAATGCCATCTCATAGGTAGTCAGTGAACCCCTTTTATTTAAGTTCTTAAATTGAGTGTATAGTGCATCAGGCAGTAAAAGCACATCAGACAGTGATGACTGATTTCCTTCTCCTGTTTTTGTTAACACACCATAAAGTTCTGCCCATTATAATGTGTGTAAGTGACAGGTGGTCTTGAAAAGATTGGAATTATGTGTACAGTGAGGCAATCATTTGAGCAGATCATTTTTGCAGATGCACATCAGAGGTTTGTTGTAAAATTGGACACGTTTTGTGTAAGCACGGACTGGGTGTTGTATTTGCAACATTGGTCTGCTATAGGATTTTGTAAACAGTCTGTCTGAAATCAATCTGAAGTTGAAAAAGTGTGTACCAGAAAATTAAAAACATCCTGTGTTCAATCCTTAGAATTCCTTCTGTTTCCTATATATTTATAGCAAGTACTTGTAGAATGCTTATGGAAAGGAAAAAGTAAACACACTAATACTCACCTACAAGAGATGTTCATTTTAGGCATTTACTTTACCCATACAATATTTCCTTTCCTACTGCTTGACACATAGCCCCAAACACCAAATTATCATCTTTAATGTGTAGCACTAAATTACAGAAATATTAATATATTTTCAAAAATGACTTTACCTAAAAAAAAAAGTCTATAATATTTTATACTGTATCCATGTATTCTTTTGTATACTTCTGTTGTTTAACATTGTAATAATTTCAGAGGAACGGTTCCATTTTAACAACCAATGTTACATGCTTCTATGGTTATGACAGTGGAAATTCCATTCTGTTAAAACTGATATATATTTATAGCTTTTGTTATATTTAACTGAAAATATAAATTTAAATGTTTTGTTACATACAACTGAAGATATACATTTACATTTTCTTTACTATGGTTTATGCCTGTAAAACATGGTGTGACAGAGTTACAATTATTTAAAAATCTGTTCAAAGGCAAAATTTTCTGAAGCAATATAAGTCTGACGCTCGAGATATAATTCCTAACATTGGGGATATGGGGGTAGTAATGGGAGTACAAAACGGGCATGGTCATGAATAAGAAAAGGGTGTGGTCCCATCCCAGGGTGCTTGAGAAAACCTGAAGATTCACTGAATCATAGCTAACAGTTTTTTTCGAACAAGTCTATCTGCCATGCTAGGAGATACTTATCATACTAATCATTGATTGACAGCTTGAGTGATCACATCTGAAGATTTCTGACAATCTGGACAATTGTAATTCAGAATTAGGACATGAATAATAATAGGTAAATGCTAGAATATCATAAGAGAATTGTCCATGCTGCTTATAAGATCAGAGAACCAATGGACCGAACTTACAAGGAAAGATGCATTTTAGTGGAAAAATCAGTCACTGTTGCTGTCAATGGACTGTATTCAGACCTGATAACTACTGTAGACTTCAGTACACTACGTACAGAAGGAAAATGGTACTGCACATGCACAGTACCATTATATCCACAACGGAGCGCAGCCAATACACATGGGGGGTTGTATGCTAATTGTACAGTAAAGGCTTGGCTAAGCCCTTATATATGATGAGGTATTCCCCACAGAAGGGTTTCCTTGCAGAATACTTAAGGTAGGGTCGTGCTGACGGATACACAATCCACACTTAGGAGAGCAGGGGGAAGTGCCCTGCTCTCCTGCATACAGAGTTGTGGATCACAAATTCCATACGATAGCCTCTGCAACGGAGGCTGCCATATGGAATTGCAGGCTAACTATCAATACAGTCCAATGGCTTGAAAACATCTAGACATAAGAAAGTTGAATTTAGAGAAAGTATGACAGGGGTTGGTAAATTTAAGAGGTATGTGGAAATCATATGTAACTTATAGCAATGACATGTCAGGAACAGACAACTATCTAATGTGCAATATAGTAATGGCCAATAAACATTCAGTTCAGTTTATATGTATTCATGCTCAGTAAAACACAGAACAATGTAAAGTACAATTTATTGAGTTAGTCTGCTACAATATAATGTTTTAGTATATTTCTGTTCTCAGTAAAATCAGGCAGAACATTCATTTCACAATTCTGTTTCTTTAAAATTGCAGTATCCTCTATTTGCCCTATTAATTGTTGATATGTTGCCATCCACAAGACAAAAATTAGAGCTGTAATTAAATAATCATGTGATCTTCCTTACTGCCAGTGAGAGTAAACTCATTTTTCCAAGCACTGATGGTCACTGATTATTGCATTATTACAGACTCATTTTATGTTGTTTTTTTACTGCTTGCTATATTGCTTAACTGATAAAGTGTGTACACTTGGATCAATTATAGAGAATGAAGATAATATGTGGATAGTTTGCTCCCCCTCTCCCATCTTTTTTTTTTTTTTACCAATCACTTTATTTTTGGGAATTGCTTCAATGGTGTAGCTGTTCTATGCCATGCAATTTACTCTGGTGTTTTGGCTGGAATGAATGTATATGTGGAATGCCAGGAGAATTACAAAAGAAGCATGGTATTAAAATGCAGAAATGATTAAAATTGAAATAAAAGCATGCTGTTATTTTGCCAATGGTCTGGCAGATATAATAACATTCAGTTAAGGTTCCTCCTACTTTTTATTTTTTTAGTGACTTGCTATAAAACAACTTTATCTGCGCGGGCTGTTAAATCTCTAAGACACAGGGACTGATTGAGATTTGTCCAAAAATGAAAGTAAATTATAATTTCTTTTGAATGTCCCCACAAATTTCAAATTTTTCAGCTCATATACAGATTTGTACACATATCAAGATGTGTCAGTGTTGTTTGTAATTGCAGCATTTTGTTATTTGATTTTGCTAAATCTAATCATCTAATTTTGTATTTGCACATGGAAAAGACACACCTAAAACAGGCATAATAATTTTCTCCTGCATGACCTTTATATGGAGGACATAAACTTACTGTGCATGGGATTTATGGATTTATACATAGCGTCAATCACATTCCTTCAGCATCAAAGAGTCATAGGTGTCGATTGCATTTTGCACTGTAAGGAGACTGAGACTGCAGGATAGCATTCATAGAAAAAAACATGAATTCACAGAAAAGAGTAGTTGATGCATAAAATGGCCTCCCATAGAGGGTGATATAATGCAGCAAATCAGACATGCTTGGTATAACCATAAAGGGACGAACCAAAGTTTAAGAGCATCGGCAAAACAGTGCAAGTGTATAGCTCGGCTAAACCATGTTGCAATGTTAGGGGTGCTAATTAATTTGAATTCCTTGCATGCAGCCAAAATACTTTACTTTTGCACACAGAACTCAAATACCGGAAAGCTATCCAGTATTTGAGTTCTGTGTGCAAAAGTAAAGTATTTTGGCTGCATGCAAGGAATTCAAATTAATTAGCACCCCTAACATTGCAACATGGTTTAGCTGAGCTATACACTCTGAAAATTAGAGATGAACTAGGACACTTTACTCCTCAATTCTAATTCTGTTTTCACAGTTTAAATTGGCCTCCCCTTGAAGCTCAACATGGATTTCCTCAGGTCTTCACTTATACCTGTTTTTGCCCTTAAAAGGAGTAAGTGAAGCCAAAAAAGATATCATACATTTTGAAAAAAAGATCAGCTAAAGCATGTGATCATCATACATGAAAATAAAAAAAAATGAGAACCATGTATGAAGCATTTGATTTTTATCCGCTGTCAATTTTATGTTAATATGATTCATTTGCCAGAGTGAAACTTTTGGATTTTTTTTCTAAACCAGTCTAATCCAGTCACATAACGTGTGAACAATTGAAGAAATCCTTAAAACAAGATATTAGGTGGTTCTCAAGACTGGACATGAGAAGATTGGGATAACGGATTTTCCCAAAATGATTTTCAAAAGGTTTCATGTTTGTTCTTTTCAGAACAGTTTGGTATTATTTGGCATCATAATTCAATAAATATATAAAAATTATATGTATTTATAAATAGGGGGAGAAAAGACAAATATGTGAGCTTACATTTATAAACAGTGACTTTTTAATTGGATTTTAAAACAGCATGCCACAATGGAATGTTAAGAGTTAGATCAGAAATCTTTGATAGGATTCAGATTAGTGCTAATAGAAGACCACTTCAGAATACTCCAACATATATTTCTTATCCATCATTGAGTTATTATCCTACTGGAGCACCCATGACCTGCAACTGAGTCAGAGCTTTCTGACACTAGGCTGTTTGTTTCCCTCAAAAATGCTTTTACAGTTTTAAGATTTCATTGTCTCCAAAGTATAACTAGGCTATCTTCATGTTTTTTCGTAAGTATGATGTCCATTTATAGCTTCATCTTTGGACATATAGCTAAGGTAATTTGGCCAAAAGCTCTAGTTTTGAATCATCTGTCCAAAGGATATTCTCCAAGAACCATTGTTGCTTAAATTAAAAAGAATAAAAAACTGTTACTATGTTGTCCTTTCAAATGTGGGGTCTTCTTTAATTATATACATTCCCTGCAAAGTAGACTGTACTTATGTAGTAATAATATGTAAATATTACAGCATCTTGTATTTTATTAATTATTTCAAACATATTTTTATAAGTCAAAAGAAAGTCACTGGCTTAATAGATGGTTACTCATAAAATTGTTTTTAGCAATGTCATATCATTTTAACCTTGTTTAATGTAATAGCTATCTGTTGTTGGATGTTACTTCTAGAAACAATCCTATTCACACACTAAACTTTTTGAAGAATTTAATATCTTAAATCGTTATAAACTGGATATATTTTTCAATTCTTGACTGAGTAATAAATACTTTCTGATATTAAAGAAAAAACAAAACACTGAAAATTGTTTTAATTACATCAAAATAAAGAGCAAATATTTTATTCACATACTGTATGTATTTTATTAATATGTATTAGGAACATTTTTAGTTGCTATTGATATCCGTTTATTTGTCTCTTTACTAGCTTGCTATAGTTTCAGGTTCTCAGTGGGATTAATGTATTGGTTCTAATGAGTGCAATCCTACTACACTTTGGAGCTGATGCAGAGTTGGAGATAACAGCAAAAACAGGTTTTGAACATAGAACTCAAAATACTGGTTTACTAGCTAGTAGATGTCACCTTTCAACTATAATGTTTGTACAGTTTTAAGTTGCCTACTCCTGCAGTTCAACATGTCTTTGATTAGGTCTTACATTTCCACCATTTTTTTCATGTACTCTCAATATCTGGATCAGCATCTTTTTTTTTTAAGTCTATTGGATCAGATCCAGTCCAGGTTTTCTGTAAGTGTGGGGGTCTGGTAGTATGACTCCCCCTGTAACTCCCCTCTCTCGTGCATAATAAGTGTAACTTATGCAGCTTTAAGGCAGCCTTAAGTCACACTTTTGGATCAGCGGTCTATCCGGCCGCTGATCTGCACATAAGTGGCTGTTAGCACCCACACTGTATAATTTACATTTCCCCCCTGACCCGTTTGCATACTTCTTGTGGATGGAAAGGAAGAACCACCCCGTCGGACAGAGCTCCTATAAATGTGCATAACATCTGGAGGTCACATGCAGCCTCCAGTCCAAACAGACAAATTGACAGACCTTTGGATCCAGTCCTATATTCCTCTAGCTATCAGCCTCTAGCTAAATGTTTAATCTATCTATGCATTCCTACTATTATTATATAGAAACTATGCTCATATAAGGCCATGAAAATAAATTATATTTTTCTATCTATAACATATATCATAGATCAGTGGTTGAAGTGGAAATTTAGAAGTGGCAGTATGACATTTAGAAATGGCGGAATGGACATTTAGGAGTGGCGGTATGGACATTTAGAAGTGGCGGTATGGACATTTAGAAGTGGCGGTATGGACATTTAGAAGTGGTGGTATGGACATTTAGAAGTGGCGGTATGGACATTTAGAAGTGGCGGTATGGACATTTAGAAGTGGTGGTATGACATTAGAAGTGTTGGTATGGACATTTAGAAGTGGCGGTATGGACATTTAGAAGTGGTGGTATGACATTAGAAGTGTTGGTATGGACATTTAGAAGTGGC
>WWET01000894.1:108759-141211 GCA_011038615.1 Limnodynastes dumerilii | reverse complement strand
CAGCTCTGCCTCCGGCTCTCTCCCTCGCATCACGCGCTACACAATGACGTTGGGTGACCTAAGGTCACCACAATTGCGCTGCGCAGCACGCACCGCGGGGAGACAGCCGGAGGCAGAGCTGTGAAGAAGAGAGCCAGATGCAGGGACCGCCGGAGGGACCGCAAAGGTAAGTTAAAATGTAGGATTTTTTGTTAAATTTTTTTAGCACTATAAGCCGAGGCTCTCTCCCTCGCATCACGCGCTACACAATGACGTTGGGTGACCTAAGGTCACCACAACGTCATTGCGCAGCACGCACCGCGGGGAGACAGCCGGAGGCAGAGCTGTGAAGAAGAGAGCCAGATGCAGGGACCGCCGGAGGGACCGCAAAGGTAAGTTAAAATGTAGGATTTTTTGTTAAATTTTTTTAGCACTCGAGTATAAGCCGAGGGGGGCTTTTTCAGCACAAAAAATGTGCTGAAAAACTCGGCTTATACTCGAGTATATACGGTACTTGTTTTATGGATTCCAGTGAGGATGAGCTAATATTGTGCAATATTGATATAAACAACAGTGATGACAACTTAAACCTTGAGAATGATTACCAGTGTTAGCCTTAAGCATATTGCTGTAGGCAAATAACCTAAAACCTTTATAGCCTTTTTGATTTTTATCTATGAATTTATTTTTAAATATCTTCATATGTAGTATCCCAAATAAACCAAGCATTTCAGCCACTGAAGTATCCCTGTCACTGTGCTTGGTTTGTTAAACTATGCATATACAATGTAAGAGTGGGTTTGAGGGCTCAAGAACAATTTCTTGCACCATTTTTTTTATTATGAGCTTTTCCCACCATGCTATATTGGAGTAACTACTACTGGCCTGTTTCTCAACATCCAATCCCTTGTCATAGTCTGAGGCCTGAGATTTCCAGGTTTAAAATGAATTATTCTAATATAACATGGTCTATTTTCTTTATTACCCTCTTCTTACACTGAAAACACCTTTTACTTGGAGTAACTTTTTCTTTTTCTTATATTGAAAACAGCTTTTACTTGAAGTATGTCCTACATATTTAATGTCTATTTTTCCACTGTGTTAAATTATTGCAGGGCAGTCACTAGCATAAAGTTTTAAGCCATCCATGATTTTCTGATGAGGAAGTTGAAAGACCACATAAAAACATATACTAGACTAGCTTTTAGTCAAAAGGGTGAGAAGACAGACAGACAAGGATGATGATGTTTGTTTCTAAAAAGTAGATGGCGGAAATTTTAACATTTATGTTTGAAAGACATAAATGAATTGACTGCTTCATTGGGGCAATAGTTTTTTTGAGGATGGAGATGGAGAAGAGCATGTTTGAAGGAAGAGGGGAAGATTTCAAACATGTCAAATATTTAATAATTTATACAGGGGTGCACAATAAGTTTTTTTTTATTATTTACTTGATTGGCCTTTTTCTTGCTTCCATTAACTTACTGCACTTACAATTTTTCTACTTTTCCTTCTTTTCCTTTCTGTATTAATCAAAATATTCTATAGGTTCGTTTAGTTTATTAAACTGTCACAGCTGTGCCACACTGTTTTATAAACGTGCAATATTCTATAAAACTGCTATGTTTGTGCGACTGCTCTGTTGTTTAGGTTAGCTAAACAGTAGCTATACTGTTGAAAATAATATTGTGAGGTGATTCAATTTGACTGGAAACAAACAGAAATAAATGTTATTTTAATAATCCTGCATGAGCAAAATACATACAAATTACATCATTTTAGTTGATTTGATCAATTAAAAAAAAACTGTCCAATACCAAAACAATTCAAGGTGGTTTTGTCAAAACCAAACAATAAACTAGAACCAAAACCAATACATGTGGGTAGTGTTTTAAAGAGGACATGATGTAAGGCCGATAAACTCAAACAAAAAACAGTTACTTCACATTGTTGCTAAATGTTAAAACCATTTAATCATTATATCTGCCTGGGATTTTATGTTTAGGTGCATGTATAATAAAAAAGTAATCCATATTATATGTTCTTGGTAATATGAAATTATTTAGGACTTGGCAAGTAATTGTTTGCTAATTAGTATGGACTGGATCCTGACCTAGCCTTGCACCACAGACTTCTGATAGCCAGGGCCTACCTTAAGTTATACAAGTCCTGTGAAGTAAAATGGTGGAAGGTTTCTGATGGTCTATTTCTCTTAAGTCTGGATGGGTTACAATTCAAATGTGGTAGTATGGATATCTGCGCATGGTCAGAACACAAGCCCAATGCAAACGCTTGGAAAGTAGTGGAAAAGTAGATCAACCCTATATTCTGACATGTGAAAACACAGAGGGGTTGATCCAGTGTTTTAGAGTAAGGGTCAAATAAGTGTAAGTGTAGACTTGAGCAAAACCATGATAAACTGCAAAGAAAAACAAATTTAAGCAGTGAAAACAGAATAAGAGTTGAGAGGTAAAGATTCCTAAAGATTTAACATAATGCTATGCAGTACGTGAGTTCAATGTGCAAAAGCAAAGTATTTCCCTGCATGCTAAAGAATTCAAAATTATTTGCCCCCCTTGCCTTACTCAGGTCTACACTTGCACCTGTTTTGGCCTTACTCTAAAACTCTGAATTAGCCCAAGACCAGCAAACTTTATTATCTTAACATCTTAAGATCACATTATGAGATGATCACATATGTGATATCTTACACTAATTATTTTTTATACCTTCCCAGCCAACATTTTATTATTATAAATAAATAAAATATTTTGTTATATTGAACATGGTCACCAGTACCTATCAAATTAGAAATTACTTAAAAAAAATCTACTTTACTTACATTATTAAATATCCACAGTGAATTTTAGTAAATGTAACTATTAAACAATTATCTACTATAATTACTGTAAATTTAGCAAATCTGAGTTATTTTAAAATGCACTCTGCACAGTATGAAAGCTAATATAACTTGTCAGTAATCATGTTTTATTTTTATTTTTCAGTACTAAGTATGAGTGTTGCAGCTTTTTCAGTAATAAGATAGTTTACAAATGTTGTTATAACTGTGGAGGTCTTCACATTTGGTTCTTAATGTGTTGCATAAAAAAAAATTTCAATAGCATATTATTATTTATGCATATTATTTTGTTTTTTACATTTGCACATGTCTGTGGGAATAGTCATACTGTTCATTAAATTTAGCGGAACTGAGTCCAGTCTCTAAAGTCAGTAATGGCTGAAATTCCCAGGTCTGGACCTGTGAGTATGCATATACTTTCTGGTGCACATGCACAGGGTCAGAAATTGCTAAATTTACATTTAAAAAAATAATAACTTAATAACTTTTTTTGTTTTGTATGATTTTTACAAAACATAAGAATCACAGCATTGGCACAAAGTAGTTATCATGGTAATAATGGACATAGGGCCCGATTCAATTAGCTTCGCACTGGCGTATTTTGTGGTGCGAAGCTAATCCTGCACATTTCTTTGGGACGACTTTTATGCGCACCCCATAGAGGTGCGCATAAAAATTCACAAATTTTTCATACCGTATGTGATGGGAGAAAGCGCAGCGCGTACTTTTTCCTGTCATCACGGCTAATTAAATAGGGCCCATAGATTGTCTAATGTCTGACAAGCTTCAGAAGCAGCGTCTAAGAACAGGGGACAAAGTTACATTCATAGCATTGTCAAGATGTTGCTGTATGCAACTACCAAACAATAATTGTCACAAGTTTGTTATAATTACATGAGGAATGGAATTTTTCTAATATAAAAAATGTTTTTATTTTGTTTATATTCATGCTTACTTGTTACAATAGTGTTATCATGCAACTATATAAAACTTCATTTTCTGTTGGCTTCCTCAGCAGTCTTTTACATAAAACCTCTTTCACTGCTGTCCCTGGTGATCTATAACACTACCAATAAGCAGTCCTTATAGTTTAGAATGCACCTGTCCACTGTAACTATGATCACTGATTACATAAGGGCTAGTAACATTTATTTACTTTAGTTTCTAGTATCTTTCCCTGCAATAACTGGATCTTTTTGTGCAAATGTATAAAATGTCTGACATTTTACAGGCCACTGTATGTGTGAGTCCAGCTTTCAGTGTGGATTTAGAGGCTGGTTCAGAGAGTAACCGAAAAAGAAAAGGTAGAAATCTACACCCATTTTGAAAAACTATATTGGACTGTTGGACGAGCGGTGGGGTTTCCTAGCTCAACTCTAAATTACACTTTAAAATGAAAGACTGTCAGTATTTATTTTATATAATAAGCAAAAGTATTTTCCCTGCATGCACAAAAATGTAAATCATTTGCATCTCTCACATTGGAACATGGGGCTTGATCCAGACTTAAGAAGAAGCTTGAAATTAAGAGAGGAAAGTTACTCCTGGGCAAAACCATGTTGTTTACAGGGGGAGTCAAGTTAATTGTATTCTTTGCATGCAGGGATATATCTTTGAATTGCTTACTGCACACAGATAATGATCAGCTTTACTATCACACTGTTA
Organism: Limnodynastes dumerilii; assembly: GCA_011038615.1. NCBI lineage: Eukaryota > Metazoa > Chordata > Amphibia > Anura > Limnodynastidae > Limnodynastes > Limnodynastes dumerilii. Next base: position 136,707 of record WWET01000894.1, on the reverse strand, counting down.
TTTAGATTTACAGATTAAACGACTCGCCTGAAATCAACATGGTTTAGCTCAGGACCGAATCCTGACCTAATAACGTCAGGTCACTTATTCACGCAAGGTGCGTAAGTGGCCTGACTGCGCATGCGCCCTCCAGATGTTATGCTAGGGTTACTATAGTAACCCTAGCGTATAAATAATCGAACAGAACTTCAGTGGTAAAGCGAGTGGGGAGAAGCATGCAGTGTACAGAGTGGGAGGGGGCTCCCACATTGCTGCGGATCAGCGGTCGTACGGACCGCTGATCCACATGAGAGTTAATGCAGGCTTATGGCAGCATAAGCTGCCAAAAAGCCTGCACAAAAGGGCCGAGTAACAGGGGGCATGGACTCCACTCTCACTCGCGGACAAACAGACCCCCGCACATACGGAAAACGTGCGGGGGTCTCGATCTGGTCCTAAGTTTCAAGCTCCTTCTTATGTCTGGATCCAGCCCATGGTTTGTCCAGGTGCAGACTTGCACCTTTTTTTCTTGTTTTTACTCAAATTTTTGTATTGGCCCCTGCGTACATCCAATAGTTTGTGTGAATATGGCTTTTTTCAACACATTTACTGTGCTTTCAGACTTTTTTTTTTTTAATGAAATAACAATTATTAAGATGCCTAGCTTTTCCAATGCATTTGTGTGAATTTAATGGTGATACAGGTGTTTTCTGGCATTTTTACGGCATATTCTTCTGTTTACATCTTTTACCATTTTCAGTCATGATGTAGATTATAGTGCACCAATGTCCTGTCTGTTTTACTGAAAGAGATGCATGTTATGATCTTTATTAAATTAAATCTCGTGTCAGTAGTTTCAGATGAAATTCTTGGCTACATAATACATGTATACATAGTCTACACGTTAAACGATGATCACCATTATTATCCCTAAAACTGAATGCATAGAGCAAGCGGCTGACTTCTACAAGTTTCTCTCTGTTCATCCATCGATTGAGCTCCGTAAGAGAAGACAAACTTGAGGTAATTGCTTCAGACAAAGTTGAGGTAATTGTTTCTCTGCGGTTTAGCAATCTGTATTAGCTTCTGCTCTTTGATTGCAGATCTGCATGGAGCCCTAATAACCCTAGCTGCTTTCATTGCTCTTATTAGGCTGTTTTGAGGATTATGGTAGCTGCCAGGGTGTATTAAGCCATGGTCCCTCGCTCTGATAAGGGGTTAACCTGTGAAAGGATTGCCTTGGCTGTACTCTCCTCCTCCCCCCTCCTTCCTTCCTTCTTATGGGCTTCTGTATGTGTGTGTGTGTCACTGTGAGCTCAGCCTGCCTCCCTGTCCGTGCCTTCCCGCCTCCATGCAGCCGCCCTTCCCCTTCACACTGCTCCCTGTTATTCTGGCTATTGTGTATAATCCGTGCGCAGCCGCCTCACTGTAATCAAGAAGATTAGAGATTCCTGCGCGTCCGGAAATCCCAATTCCCCCCTGATACACCCCCTCATCCATCTCACCTCATCTTGCCACTCTCACCTACCTGCCTTTTTAAACTCTCAATGTTTACTCCCCTGTCCCCTTCCTCTACTCTTAATGTCCCTTTACCACATTGCCCTTTATATGCTTATTTCCCCTTTCTGAAGCCATGTATGAAAGCATTTGCCTGCTGCTCTCCTCCCCCTCTCATCATGTCTCTCCTCCTCCTCCTCCTCTGTCTCTCTCCCAGGACGTCGGCTGATCCGGGGCCGCCAGGGAAGGGCTTGGGGCTGCAGGAAGGGAGCTGGATCTCCGGCGGTGGCCTGGCTGCTGTTATTTTGTATTAAAATGAGGAGGAGGAAGAAGAAGCTACAACAGCAGCACCAGCAGCAGCATCCACAACAAGAGGAGCAGCAGCAGCATCCTTATTAGCAAGAGCAATAATAGAGCAGGGAACGGCGGCAGCAGCAGCAGGAGGAGGAGGAGTGATGAGTCAATACAACTAATAATTTAATGGGGACACAGAAACGCAGAGCGAGAGAGAGAGAAGCAAGGCAGCTCTGGACAAACAAACACACAACACACACATACACACACGCACTCTTCTGACACACAAGCTGCACAAATAACATCCTGTAACAGCCAGCAAACCGGCCTGGAAAACAAAACCCCAACAAGCAAATAACTCCTGATTATCTGCCGCCTATTGTTTAATAATGCAGGAATCTCAGAGAGGAGAGCAAAATAATCCCAGGACTGAGAGGAGTCATTTTCTTCCTGCATTCTGAGAAACTACTGAGCAGTTCCCTCTGATCTGCCCCCTCTTCTCTCTGCTGTCAAGGAGTCTCTCACTTTCCTGACTTTTTCTTCTTTTTATTATTATTTATTGCTATTATTTTTTTTTATTCCTCCTCACCACCCCATCTGCTGTTTGCTCCCACCCCTTCAGTCCTACCTCCCATCTACTTATACATGGAGAGAGCTCTGCTCCACCTGTCAGCTATTCCCAGCCTGGGAAAGTAGAAAGCTCCGGCTCATTGTTATCATCATCTTTCCACTTCGTATCGTCATTTCAGAAAAAAGTTTGGTGCTGTATTTTTTTTAATGGTCATAGCCAGCAGGGACTGAGCAGGTGGATGACATAAGCACTAACTCTTATCTGTGGCCATCCCCATCCCCTCTGTGTCCTCTCCTTGTCCCCTGATCTCGCTATGATGGGGCTTGATTTGATTGCGAGCTTCTTGGACAGCTCTCCAGACGGAGTCTCACCAGCAGCTGCTGTGCGCTTCCTCCTCTGCTGATCATCTCTTTATGGCAGATTATTAATACACTTTTATCTACAGTTTCCTCCCCCTGTTTGCCTTGCTTTGCCCGTGCTATATCTGCACATTTAATCTTCTTTCTCAGTACTTGCTGCTCGTCTTTTTTTTCCTGTCCTTCCCCCATTTTGAGGACGCTCATTAAGACACGTAAATATATATATATATTTATCCTTAAAAAAAAACAAAAAAAACTATTAATAATAGAAAAAGCGGATTGCCATTTATAGGGGAAGTCTGCTGCTAGAAGAAGCCTTCGTCCAGTGCGAGGAAACTGGGCTTTCCTGTATCACTTCTATGCTGTCAGGTTGGGAAGGGGTGAGTTCTCATGTATTGGACTTGTACTGAGTCATAGTGAGAGTTGTGCATGTGTGTCTTGTGTGTGTTGTCATACTGTAGCACTTTGCTTCTTTGTCTCTTTAAAAGGTCATGGGGAAATCCTGGTTGGGATCGTAGCAGTGTCACGGACTGGAGGCTACAGCCTGTAACTTCCCTGGTTTCCTGGCACTTTGTAGTGTTTGCCCAACAAACCTTCCCTATGATTTCTTCTTTAAGTACTGGAGGGACAGCAACTTCTCTTTACTCCTCTGATGCTGTCTCCCACAAACTTTCATGCTGTCATCATATAAAGTTTCTTATTGATATTGCTTTTAATAGCTAGTTGTATACATTACGTATTTCTTAATTATATATCTGTATGATTCATTTAGATATTGCAATAGTATGTACTATAACATTTTTAATCAACTTATGGTTTTGTTTAGATGTCTTTGTTTTTAAATGTTATCATTAAATAAAATCTGGTTTTAGTGGTCTATTGGTAGACTGGTAATAAGATGCAAAGTATTGTAGCCAATTCCTATTTTTTCATTTTATTTTTTTTATTCTTTACACAGCGCACACTGCTAAATTTTAAAATGAGTTTGTTAAAGCTAATTGTGATAATAGCAGTGGCAGTGAGTCCTATCTTTGCTGCCCCCTTTCTTTCTGTGAATGGGTTAAGGAGAACCTAGATACTGCCTGACAGGGATAACTATAGATAATTGTCACCGCCTTGTGCTGTCATTGTGGGCATACTCTGCTCTCATTGTTTGTAACAGAGATCTTGCTGAACTTTAGCCTTTGGCATAGTCTTTTTAAATAGGGAAATTAGATGTTTTATACACATTTGATCCTGATTTTGACACTGACATACAATGTGGAAATTGTGTGCAGCATTTGTTAAAACTGTTCCAGCCAGATTTACCAGAATCAAGTCATGAGTACTTAGTTTTTCAAACTTATCATCAACTTTAACCTACCCATTTCCTCTAATCCAATAAACTGGGGGGAAAAAAATGTAGTAAGTCTCTCTTATTTGATCATAGGAACCTTGTTAAAGAAGAGTAATACTGCATAATGTGTAATATAGAGACGTGTTATTAGCTTAGCAATACAATAATATCTTAACCTTGTTTTCTGTTTAATCTTGGTTACATAAGGAGCAATACGCAATGCATTTTTAATTAAAGAAAAGTTCAAATGTTTAATTGATGGAGCAGTATAGTATGTGTTTGTCGCATATTTGTTAGGACATTTCAGCCTATCTTATTTATGTGCATATACAAACAAATACAGTATAGGATTAATGTATGAAATGGTTGTTCCTACTGTAAGACAGACATTCATTTGTCAGGTATATACTTACAGACCAACACATGTCTCAATATACCAGAATGTTAAACTAATCCACTAAAGTTTATTAAAGGCCCTCCCTACTAAACTTTTGCTGTGGTAGCACCTCAATAAATATGCAGTGTTTATTTGGACAGTATAATGTTCATTGACCCAAAGGCATTATTCGTGTTTCCATGCATATTGAACTTATTTGGGCAAATTGCAAATATGTGTTTTAATTGCATATAGACTTTGTTCTAGAATCAAACATATACAATTTTATTATTATTATTATTATTATTCATCTAAAAAAGTTATATAAATCATATTAAATAATATATTTTTTGGCTTAAAAAGATAACTTCAGATAATATGGAGTTGCAGTAGGGTAAGCAGATTTGATTCAACTTTCAGAAGATATGATTTGCTATTTTTTCCAAAACCAAAATCAATAGCTACAAGCGTTATCACAGGTGTTAATTATTTGCAGTTCATTAAAAAATGGGCTGGCTCTTATCTAGAGGTATGTGTACATCTGTAAAATTGCCCATGTAATGTGCTGCATGTAATTATGACCATATATGTATAAATTGTATGTTTGCCCAACTAGAATTGGTTATCATTTGCATTTTTTTGTGCTACAAAAGACAAGCATGCCTCATTGATTTATAAATACTTGTGTTGTGTTGTTTTGTTTTTTTAATTGTGCCAGGTGATCCTTAGAGGCGGGACTGAGCATGGATCATTCGAACGAGACAACTCAGGGGATAGAACATTCAGAAATGTCTAACAATGTAAGCGATCCAAAAGGTCCGCCAGCCAAAATAGCCCGCCTTGAGCAGAATGGAAGTCCTCTAGGAAGAGGAAGAATTGGAAGCACAGGAGCAAAAATGCAAGGGGTGCCACTTAGACACTCTGCACACATGATGAGGACCAGTATCAGAAAAGGTAATTTTCTTCAGACCATATAGCATCTGAAATTTGTATAAATCAGGAACTGATGCTACATGTCAATAGTTGTTCACAAATGTGAGTTTTCGCTATTTTACAGATTATGGATACATTTCATTTTATTTTTTGCCTGTAGTACTATTACACTTGAATAGGTCTTGTACTGTTTTAACTACAATCTTTTTAATTTTTCTTTTACTGGTTGGATGGCTTTTAAATGTTTAAAGCCTTTGAGTGTTTTTGGTGCGAAGCTGAAGTTGGATATTTAAAATTTTTTTGACAATATTTAATACCTGTCAGAAAATAAAAATAATTACTTTTTGACATTTAGATATTGTTAATTATCAGTACAAAGAAATTGAATGGAATGGTTATTTCAAAGTAGCTGCTTCTTGTGTAGATGTTTTGTTTACCACTGGAATGCAATATGTTTTATTTTCAAACAACTGATAATTTCAAGTACATAGTTGAAGGCACTGGAATTTCATTGTATTCAATGTGTAACATTTGTCATACAATCATTCATTTTGCATTCAGTTTGGTGAAAACAAAGCATATATTGATCCTAAAATGAACAGACACAGCAGTTGGTATTGTTAGATCTCTATCTATTAAAATGGGAAAACAGTACTTCAGCAAATTCTTTGGCCTCTGTTCATGATTACCCTATTTATTGATTGTTTGCCAAGAATGTATGCATCTTAAGAAATCCAGGATAGAACAAGCATAACAAATATCATTTATTATGGCTTTAGTGAGTGCATTAATCCTGTACATGGAAGCTTTAGCGAGGATATATAAAAGGACATTCTGAAGCCTGCAAACATATAAGTTCTATAAATTCCTAAATAGGAGATTCCAGCTGTCTCTGGTACTATGCGATATTTGCACAGTAAACTTTAATGCCAGGACAGTTATAGACAAGAATTCTACAGACTGCTCCTTATGCAGACTTCTTGTTTACATACTCGTAAACGTTCAGCAAAAGCTCTAGCAGTGCCTTCAGGTTGGAATCATCTTATATTTTTAGCACTGACCAAAGCTTTCCTCCTTTTTTTTTCTGCTGCTGGACAGTTATAAAGTTGCTGCACCGAGAAGCTGGGCCAAGTATTAGATCAGATGGGAGCAGTTATGTGAGAGTGCTGCTGTATTATGCTGATCACTTGTCACTCTGCGCTGTTAGCATGCATTCCTTGTATATAGAATATATGAAATGTATATGTTCAATTTACAACTTTTCAACGTTCTGTTTTGTATATCTTGACATAAAGGGCAGACAATGACGTAATAAATTAACTTTTTTGCAAGATGCTTCTTCTAAATAAAATGCGCATGTTGAAGTCCGTTTTGAGTAAACATTTAATTGCTTTGCTGTAATTTAATTGTGTCTCTTAATACAATGAGCCAACAGTGCCTTATGTAGCAGGATTCAAGTGCAAGTAAATTCTGCATTGAATAGATTGCAATCTACTCCTCTGTGCCAAAAAAGAACAAATGAGTGACTTGCATAAGGTCACAAGGAGAGTTCACATAATACATTTGAGCTCCCCTCACCCACTTCAAATACAGAGGAATCCCCACTTAGCTGCTCCTTCAGATCCACTACAGGCTTCCTACATTTTAAAAGAATGTTCCAGATCTTAACCTACTCGGTACCAAGCTGGATTATACCAAACGTCACTAAAGTGTCTATAGCGCTTGTTTCTAATAACGTGTATTTTTTATACTTTATATCCAAGTTTGTTTGCAATTGCAAGTTTCTTGCAATTACTTATTATTGTCTTGTAAACACATTTAAGACAAATAGTTTTTTTCCTGAAACATATACACAGTACTGAAGCCAAAATAGTACCCAGCTACCTCTGCAGCTAATTAACAGAATATATTTTTAGCATACATTCGGAACCTTTAAGTTAAATGTCAGTGAGGTAAAGAAGAGTGTACACATAAATAAATGATAACTAGTTCTGTGATGTAATGTAAACCATCTTATCATCATTTGCCTGATAAACTTCATGGTATCAGACCTAGTCAGAATTGCATGTATGTAAAAAAAAAAATCCCTGTTCCACATTGCTGTTTTAACTATTGCTATTTGTGTAAATAGAAATAGACAAAATGTCTTCTAAAATTAATGATTGTGAAATAAGTAGACATTGCATTAAAATTAACGATAGATGTAAAAAGAGAAGACACATTTATATTTTTTTAAACTGACAACTTTACCCGTTTTCCCTTAGAATCCTCTGGGCTGTTATGGCAGTAATTACAAAACTATTATTGCATTATCTGATTACTGCATTTGTGTTTTGCAAGTGATTATGAAACTTCTATAAATTAAAAAAAATATATATATATCTTTGTGAGTATTAAAATTTCCAGAACTGTATCTATAGACTTTTTCAATCTTTTACACTTTTAGGACAGTGTTTCCAGATTTCTGCTGTGATTAATAGACTGTAGAGTTTGTTTGTTTGTTTCAAGTCTGTGTATTTTTTTGTGTTTTTTTTATTTTTATAGGAAATATGCTTCCAGTTTTCTGTGTAGTGGAACATTATGAAAATTTTATTGAGTACGACTGCAAAGAAGAACATGCAGAATTTGTATTGGTTAGGAAGGACATGCTTTTCAACCAGTTGATTGAAATGGCTCTGCTGTCCCTTGGATATTCTCACAGTGCAGCTGCCCAGGCCAAAGGTAAATAGATGCAATACAGAGATTACTATTTTTTTTTATTACATAATTATTTTTTTGATTGTTTATTTAAGAAGAATAAATTACAAACCATTTTTTTTTGTATTTTGTAAATCTGAATATTTGTAAGGGACGATGTTATCTCTGAATCATTAGCATGCCTATTGACCTTAATAATATGGTCCACTGAGAATCTGGGGAGAAATGCTGAGCATATCTGAGCAGATGGAATGCTGAGAGTCAATTTGCATTTATGACTGAATACCTAGATGTGTTTGCTTTTCTGTTTTCACATTTTTATTATTATTTAGGCAGTGTCGTTTGCTGCTAGTTTTTTTCTTTTTAGCGTTTAAGTGTGAAACCATCGAAGCTCAGTCTGAATACATTTTTTGGATTTTGTTTTATATTTTATTGCTTGTTAATTTATGGCATACATAGTATCATGATTTAGATATTTTTTTCAGATGATATGCAGTATTTGTGTTTGTGTGGTTTTTTTGCTTCTGTGTTTTTACAGCAATAGTTACTTTGTCACTTATTGTGCTTTTTACTTTGTCCCAATGGCAAAGGGCTGATCCAAGTTGGTAAATGGAATCCAGTTCCGCTCTCCTGTGTGACAGATGCTCCTGATGCAACTGTAGCAGATATGCTTCAAGATGTGTTTCATGTGGTCACATTGAAAATACAGCTACACAGGTGAGTCATAACATTCAAAGCTGCTGCTTTCCTTAAGAGCACAAGACACATCATTCCCATTTTTACTTTCATTTTGGTGCCATGATGGCTATCACAACATGTCGTTAAAAAAAGAAAAAGTTCAGAAGAAACACTTAAACAGTAAAAAGCTAAAACACTATTGTCACTTATGTCCAACAAAATTCTTAATCTTGCTATATATACTGTATTATTTTCAGTCAATTAATTCATTACATGCATTACAAATAGGTATTTTACATAAGATGTACTTAACAGAAAAATATTTTGCATATCCTGTACCATGCCATCTGGGCATGTTCTGTGAAAGAATGACTTCACCCTTAATGTAATCTGGTATTTTTTTTTTCTTTTCTTGTTTTTTTTTCTCATTCTCCCTCCAACGGCGATTTAAGGGAAAAAAAATCTTAAGCCAGTTTCTCATGATCAGTTGTGAGGAAGCATTGCACCTTAAATTGTTTCACCAAGCGCATCAGAGCAGGAAGGTAGAAGTAACATGCAAAAATAGTCGCCACATGCAGCTGATGTATAATTCATGCATCAATACAGCAGATGTGTTGTATAAAGTAATTAACTAATCGGAACAATCAGGAGACGGAGAGCAATCTCCAGATGCATCTGCTTGATGCGCAAAATGAAATCTGTCTGTCTTAAAGGAATGTTCTGCAGCAGGATGCTATTTTGTTGTAATCCCTTCTCTAATCTGTCTCTAATAGTTGTCCTAAACTTGAAGACTTACCTCCTGAACAATGGTCCCATATAACTGTACGAAACGCTCTGAAGGACTTACTGAAAGATATGAACCAGAGTTCTCTAGCTAAGGAGTGCCCTCTTTCACAGGTATCTGGCTTTAAGGTGATTGAAAAATAATATGCGTTGTCAACAGTCAAACAACTGGCAATAATTGTATTCAGGGAATTGTTGTTAGCTGTGTACAGCGATACTTAACACATCTCATCTCATGCTGGATTTCACCTGCCATTCCACTCCAGCATTGGGATGTAATTGCTGCTGCACAGTTTAGCGTTTCATGCTGTCCACAATTGTAGGAAAATGTCTTTTACAAAAGCCTACACCCAAACAATGAATTATGCATGCAGCTTTAAAAAAAAAAGGTGAGAAAAAGATCCCTCACGGGACTCAGAATAATTACAAGCAACACAATTAGAATCCTGTCATATAATCTAATTAAAATATTCTAGTAATACAATTAAACCATTGAAATTTGGTGTTTTTGAAATACTGAACTAGAGGTGGTTACCAGCAGGTTTAAATTTGCCCTAATGGTGACACTGTTTTGCCATAACAAAATAGTTGCTCACTTTTCTTTTGCTCATCTTTTGTTTGAGTATACTTTTTTTTAATTATTTTTTTTTGTTCATTCTAACTGAACATGTGAAATCTTATTATTGGGAAGAATAAAAAGAGGAATCTGCTTTATGCGATCATGCTTTAATTAAGTCATAAAAATGAGATATGGAGTGTTTACATGTTAAGGATTAATGGTGAGTTATATATTGTAATGTTGAGGTAAAACCAATATATGGCATCATGAGTTTTAAGCAGCCTTAATCTCCCAGTACCCCAGACACCTGAATATTTGTGAGATTGGTGTAGCACACCCTCCATATGTGTCTCTTCTCTGTCACATGAATGAATGAACATTGAGGAGAGAAATACATATTCTGCCTTTTTATGGTGTGTTAAATTATGGTGTGCCCTTATGATTTTGAATGTTATCAATTTTGTTTCAGGTTTTTTTAGTGTTTATTGCTCTGATGTTCTCTGGTGTTTATTACAAAACCTTCTTTAATAATTCTTTGAAAACAAAAATACTTTGCAATTTTGCAACTGCACCTAACCAGACAGTGATGTTCTAAGTAAATTGCCCAGTCTCTGTTCTGCTCCATTATTTGTCTGTCTTCAGCCTTGTAACTCTTGTTCAATAATTGTTGAACTGAAGTTTGTATTACATACATAGTTTTCAATAACAGTACGACACAGTAAAATTCTGATAAGACTTTGTTATTAAAGAAGGTATGGCCTTTAATGCTTTGCCTGTGGCAAATAAATGGGTTTTTTTTGTTTTGCTTTATTTCTCTTGCGTATTGAACTATATTTGTAATGGGGTATGCAAATTGTGGACTCTAGTTAGTCTTTGAATATGCTTTCATTAATATTTTTCATAATTAAGACACTCTTTTGATCATATTTTTTAGGTAAATGACTAAGATAGTTGATTGGTCTTCTTGCAGAACGTCTTACATTATTCTCAGACATAAGTTTTGAAAGCAAAAGGCAAGCAACACAAAACAGTTGCTGATTTTTCTTTACTAATCTAGGACATATTTGTAATTAGCTCAGAATAACGACATAATTTAACATTTTTTGTATATATTATATATACATATATATTTTCTTTTTGCACACTATTTAGTTAATTTTAGATGAAGAATGGTGTGAGTGATGAATCTTTGCTTTGTTATCAGTGAGTGTGTGAGTGTATTAGTTACTTATAAGTTCATTGTTTATTTTTGAGGACATGTAAACTTTTAAAAAGTAGAATGTAGAACTCTCCATAAGTTATATAAATATAGCTAATTAAATCTAAGCAACTTGAACAGGTCAGAATTGAGGATCAGGAAGGATTTGAATTATCAGAGTACTTCTAGCAGTCTTTGAATGTTTCTTTCTTTGTAACTGTAAAAATATATCCTTAGTCTGCTATAATGATTACTGGCTTGCACAAAAATAATGTATATATCAAGAGCTCTTATCATTTAATATTGTTTTTATTTATAGTTTTTTTGTTTATTTATTGTTAACATCACTTTTGATAGTTCTGATGTCTAAATTAGAATTAAAATGCTACTGAATACTCCTTCAGTTGCATTTTCTTTATGATATTGCTTTTAAAGAGATCTAGAAATGTCCTCCAGCTTTGCAACCACAGCACATATACTAGCACACCGTGTGAGTTGAAGAGATACTTAGTGATACATCTGTGCTGAATAACCCATTGTCTCCATCCAGTCCTATAATAGTCTATACATTCACTTGACAATACATTAGTATCTTATTTCTATTAACTGAAAAGCTTTTATGGCTGGAAAATCACAGTGCATTCTATAAAGGTGGTGTATAGCTGCATTTCTGGGTCATGGCACCAATAAATAAGTTGAGCAAAAACTTTTCACACTTTATCAATTTACCTAAAAAAAACAAAAAAAAAACCCTTTTGCCTAATGTGTTAATCTTTTTCTGTGACACTTATGGAGACAAAGGTGATGTAACGTAATAATAATATACAAAAACAAACAAGTGTTTCTCAATCTTATTCTGCTTTGGTTCTACTTTGCACGTTTATTTTCTTTATTTTTTTTTACATTTTCTACTCTAAATAAAGTATTCGTAAAATGTCCATATACATTTTTTTCCCCCTGTGCTCTATTTTGTTTTAACCATGGGAAAAAGTTTTGTACATGAGTCAGTTCCCTTCTACTTGCTAAGCCTCATTTTATAACATTAATTAAAATAATGTTTGCTTTGGTATTTTACAATTATAGTCTACTCCTATCCACAAGCAGTATAATTAATGGTAGTAGCTATTTATGTTTGTCAGGGTAAGCGTATGTTTAGGTGCAGTTTACAGCACACTGCACTTTATGCCAGTCATTTCAGTAAACAGCATTCACTTCTAAACGTAGGTGGACATGTGCTATAGGTAGATAGGTGTGGCTGATTTGTTGTCTTATTTGGCAAGATTCTGTTATAGTTTTTCCTTACAACCTTAAACGCCTCCTCCCAATGTTATGTATACTAAATTGATATATAAGTTAACCAGTGCTGTCCTGCAGAACAGTAGAACCACTGTGAACCTGGAAACAGATAAGTATGGCCAGTATAAGTATAACCAGCAATACATTATGTTGACTATTTCATATACAATATAGCTTTACTGAGGTTAGCTCACACGCCAGTGTTAAGAAATCTCTGAGTGAGACCCCAGCCTGCCTGTGTAAGTTAAGTAGACTGTAAACAAGTGTAAGCCACTTGTGTGTCCCTTTTTCTCCTATACTCAATTTGGTTTTCTTTCATATATATGTCTTGTAAAATAGTAGCAATAAAGAATAAAAATTTTTAAAAAGTGTACAATAAATTATCTCCTTTAGTCCAAACAATCATCCAATGAATGGTCTTAGACTGGTACTACAGTTGTTATTTTTTTTTTGTTTTTTTTTTAATCTGAGGTTAGGCAGTTGCAAAATACTGTTATGTTAGGCTTGCACATTACACCATCTAAGTATACTATTTGCATGCATGGATAAGTGTGCATTTATAATTCTATTTGGTTTTGGTCTGTATTTTTAGATGTATTCCCCCAAGCTGTCACAAGTTGACATGCGTGGTACTAAAGTTTTGGTTTTATAGATCCATATCTTTCTCCAGTATAAATTATTATGCATATTTAGTAGACATTTGTAGCCACACAGATGGAAAAAGCATTGAAGTCTGTGATACATGAGAAATATTGCTTTTAGTTATGTCCAGATTACAGTGTGTAAACAGGTTTGACATCTGTCTTTAAATTTTTGGAAGGGAAGACTTTACTAAGAACCATTTTGCAAAGTGTTCTCCATTTCAGCCTTTCTTTACCTGTATTATGAAAGCAGATGGTCTGCATGTCTCTTGAATATTTATAACTATCAAAAACAATCTCTCGCTATTCACCCCTAGGCTTATGAGATGTCAGGACTGTTCTGGTTGGGAAAAAATCATCTTGGGTGTTTACAGAGAGAGGATTACATTAAGCTGAAATGACTATACATTTTCGAGTTTAATATTTGTCCATCAGCTGTTTAATCGTATTTAGATAATTGTGTAAATAAGTTGTTTGTCGTTGCCCTCTCTACTTTATAGAGCTTGAAATCTTTAAACACTAGTAAACCAGATTTGTAAATATGTTTGTTTTATTTGTTTGTTTTTCTTTAATTATTTTGCTTGCTGAGTAGTACAAAAAAAAAAAAAGAAATGGCCAAATAAACTTGGGCTGTTTGCTAAGAATTACGTGACTCAACCCTAAATTCTCAATATACTTATCATATAATCATGAGTCAATTCAATAAAAATGACTATTTAAAAATGTACCTTCATTCTTATTTGAGGAAAATAATCATGTGCTTTTTAGATAAATAGACTGTGTGTGTGTGTGTGTGTGTGTGTGTGTGTGTGTGTGTGTGTGTGTGTGTGTGTGTGTGTTCAGATTGGATTTCCACTGGGTTCACTCACAAGAAACCTTGATCTTTGCACCCAATCTGATCAAAGGCAGGGAAGAGTTAGAAGGAACATCCATAGAACATGCAGTAAAAGTGTTTTCAAAACTGGGGACAAATTCCTAAAATTAAATTAAGAGCTAATAATATAATTTAACTGTAGTAGTGTACTTATATAAGCAGTTAGCCTCCCTTTTGAGCCCATAACCCATGATTTTCTTCATAATCAAATCATCAGGTCTATTACAAAGGATTTTCTTAATCTTAAAATATGATTGGATACATTTATTAATGTGATGGTACTGTAACATTGGTTCTTCTAGTTTATTTTGCAAATCAAGCTAGTTGCCACAGATTACTGCATTATTACATTATGATATCCCCTCCATGTCTTCCAGAGGTACTATTGTTTTGCTTGACCTGTATTTTTTTTTTTTTTTTTTTAAGTGTCATGTAGTTTGACGTTTAGGTGAATATGTCTGTTATATGTATATAGATACATTGTTGTACTGTGTTATGTTATATGTAGTCGGTGGATCTCCCGCTGCTAGTGACATTGACAAAACACGCCATTTCTTATTTACATACTTGATTCTTGTGCTACTATAGCGAGTTTTTTTTTTGTACATTGTTATGGTTTACAATATAAAAAATGTCAATCTTCCCTATAAGCCTATTTATTATAGTTATTATGGAAAATAGTCCGATCTGCATTTTGTATTATTAGCTGCAATTGATTTTCTTTTTCTTTTTGTGTGTAGAGTATGATTTCTTCCATTGTGAACAGCACTTACTATGCAAATGTCTCAGCAGCAAAATGTCAAGAGTTTGGAAGGTGGTATAAACATTTCAAGAAGACAAGAGATATGATGGGTAAGTAGAAAAATACGGGTAGCAAGAAGTTACCCCGTTATTGTTTGTTTCAGTTGGGTTCATTTAGCTGCTCATTTAAAATCCAATATTTATGATACATTTATTTTGTTTGTGATTTACACAACTGATCTTATAACATCATGCTCTCATATATATTATCAAAGGTTGTTTTTATTGTGTATCATTGTGCAGGTTTCAGATTAATAATGAGCATGTAGACATTCTACTTATGGCTGAAAAAAAAGTTTAGTTTTTTTTTGAGCTCCAGTGAGAAGCTACACAACATTCAACTTTTCTGAAGCCATTTTTTTATTACATGTTTTTAACTTACGATCACTTCAAAGGTTGATGTGCAGATGCAGCTAATATCTGTAATATTTCTGTACAATGTAGCAAATAAAATGTGATCGCAACAGCAAAAAAGTTTTGTGATGCGCTTAAACATATATTTTAGAAAATACATTTGTCAGCCATGCCTTATTTTTAGATTATACATGTATTTAATAGATGTCTCTTACTGTGGCATGTAAATTACAGTGCTCTTTGTCTAAGCACCCTATTTCAATGTTGCCTTCTCAATTGTTTTGGCAAAGATAAAAATACTGAGATTTAGTGGTTTCTGATCCTAGAGCAAAGAAAGTACCCATATAAAAAACCAGCCCTTAAAATGAGAGAAAAGCTCACTGCTTTAGCTCTACTAGTTTTGTTGTACTGATCATTCACAAATGTATTTTGTAAGTGTCATAGTATGTCTCTATGTGATTGTAGGAACTTTGTTTTACTGGGTGCAATATCCCTTATTTGACCAAATAGACTGTTTTTTTTCTTTTAAATGTGCCCATGGTTATGGTATGTTAGAGTTCAATATTTGCACATTTATTGCCATAACCTTAAAAGATTTCATTGCTTCACTTTAAAGTAAGCGTAAGGCTTCTTCCATGTCTTGTAGCAGTCATTATCACTGCTAATCAGGTTAGTATATGGCCCCATTATGTGGAATTCTGGACACTGATGTGCCAATGTGCATGTTATGTTAATGCACAGTGAATCTCCAAATAATGACGTGCAACGTGTAGTCTATATAAGGAGACTATATTTTACTCTGTGACAATTTAAATCTAAATGTGTAAAAATCATTGTCTGTATAGAATTTTTTTTATTAAGGGTTAAATTGTGCCTTTAGAACTATCCCAAAGCAGAATTAATCAGATATGCTGCTCAATGCCAAAATCTATTTTGAAGCTGGCTCATCAGTGATCTGAACTTTTCAGATACAAGGTCAGTCTTGTATTAATTCAGTGACCCCCTTAGCTATTAAAATATGTTTTATAATGTGCCACATGATACATTGAAATCCTATTTTGGCCAGTAATAATGCAGCGTAATATGTTAATCATCTTTAAAGTCCTATGTCTTGGGTGACTGTGGATTATCCGTACTATAATTATTGATGGCCTTCGTTTCATTTTATAATGCTGTTGAATGTATGGTGTGGCCATATAGTATGGTGGGGTTTCAATAGAATAAATAATAAGGAATTGAGATTTATTTTATGCACTTAGAAAATATTGTTTCATAGTAGAAGAATTTCTCATTAATGTCAATTACACATTCTCTTTCCATGTAATATAGTTATAGATATTAATTTATTTCTGTTGTTTGTAGTTGACCTGGACGATCTTTCTGATTTATCTCAACAAAGTACGAACCATGTGAACTTTGTTCAGCAGCCGGGCCCTTGTAATACCCCAGAAAAGCCTTCATCCCCAGGACAGCATTCTCTCAGCAGTCAGGGAACTGTGCGGACACCACTTCCCAACCTGCATCCAGGACTTGTATCAACTCCCATTAGCCCTCAGTTAGTAAATCAGCAGCTGGTGATGGCTCAGTTATTGAACCAGCAATACGCAGTGAATAGACTTTTAGCCCAGCAGTCCTTAAATCAACAGTACTTGAACCACCCCCCTCCTGTCAGTAGATCAATCAACAAGCCTTTGGAGCAACAAGTCTCGCCCAACACAGAGGTGTCTTCCGATATCTATCAGTGGGTACGCGATGAATTGAAACGAGCAGGAATTTCACAGGCAGTATTTGCACGTGTGGCTTTCAACCGAACTCAGGTAAATATGCTGTAAATATATTTTTTTTCTGTTTAGTTAACATTGTGTAAATTTTAAAGAGAGATTATTTGTTTTTTTGACAGCCAATCACATCTTTGACTGGGGGTCATTATTTCTCCTGGGTAAAAGCATACTTTTGAAGTGGGTTATGATTGGCCAATGATTCAGCTGCATTTCTGTAGTTAGATCAAAGATCTAAAATAAATTGTTATAAGACAGAGATTGTTTTCTTTTCAGTATTATAACTATATTGACTGTTTTTTTTATTCCTTCATACATTTTAATATTTGGTAACCTTGTTACTGCCTATATTGCTTTAAAAGTCATTTTATCAATTTCTGTCGTTTATTTTTCTTAATATCTCTTTGGATTATTTTTTTGATGGTTAAATGCTAACCTTCTAAAACATGGATATTAATGTGTGTGTCAATGCAATGTTCCATTTTAAGTGAGCCATGTATGCAAACAGTAGGGTCTGTGAATTATTTCCCAGATATGTACATCTGTGTGTGTGTGTGTGTGTGTGTATATGTATTTATATTATTTGTAAATGTAACTAATCTCTGCATTTTCCTTTAAAGATAGTAGATAGTATGATACAGTTTATTTAAACCGCTTTATTTATTTTTTATTCAATAACAGGTTTATATATTGTGTGTTTTATATAGCACCATAAGAGTACATAGCGCTTTACAATTTTACAGTCGTACTGAGCACAGCTGAGCTATGTCATATCCAAGGGCAATGGAAATAAATTCCTTTTATCAACTGATAAAAATGATCATGCAGAACCACAGAAAAAAAATAGAAACGTAATGTCATATTATGTAAATTGATTAACAATATATGAAATTTAAATTTTAAATAACTTGGTTCCACACAGTGTAAAGGTTTTCAAAATAATCCCCCCCTTTCAATTGTCCCTATGGACCCAACATACCCACTTGCTCGAGTCATATAATAGTAAATTAAGATTGTTTTTTATATTTTTGTTTTTACAATACGCTAATGTTCAGGTAGCCCACAAACGCGAAAGCGGTCTAAATGTGATCCAGACACACGAAAATGAGGTAAACCATAAATTAGGATAGTTTATAGTCAGATTATAAAGAAATATAGATTCTTATAAGAATTTAACTTATTCTTTATTCTCTAATGCAACATGTAGGCTCCACACAAATTGTGTACTGTTAGAATTAAAAACATGGCCACAGCAATGCTAACCACTGTGCTGTTGCTCAATAGTTTCTTTTTTAAATATTGCTTATGTTGCATACTAAACCATGCCTACAGTGAGAGAGATTATTGTGACTACACAAAATCACTGCATTGTTTTTGCTTAAGGTGCTGCTTTAACTGTAAAATTATTTTTTAAATGTGTAAGTGTTCAACATTTCATCTCTGAGAAGATTGAACGTTTAATTAGAACCCCTTTTGTTGCAAACTTTTAGAAAGGTTTTGTGCAGTGATTGATTTTCCTATAAATGGCCAAATTAATCAGTAATAGCCTTGTAAATAATGTGCAGTGGAATTATCTTGATTTTCTTACAGTTACTTTGATCATTAGGAATGATAATACACATTAAATACCACTAATAGTTCAAGTGTGGCTTCTAATTACCACAGAGAAGTCTTCTACAAATCATTCTTTTAAATAAATAAGTCCCGCAAGGAACGTAATAAAAGATGTCCCTGAAACACATGGATTCTGTTGTTCTGTGTATTTCTTTCCCCCAGAACATTAACAGGAATATATTATCAATCTCTTTTTGGGTGGAATGCATGAAAATAGAAGTCCCTATGGTTGGGAGAGCACATTGGATGAGGTTCTACTACTTTTTACTGACCAAAAAGCTGCTTCTAAAAATGAATTGGCTTAGTTTAATGAAGTAGGCAGGAATCAAAATGATTGGAGAATATAGGCATTGCTTGTAGCACAGACTGAAGGTCCTAAATGTTATGCTGACACTATATTCCCACTCTTCCTGCATTCTGCATATTGCAGTGGCAGTTACATGATATTGTTATGAAGGATACCTACTTAAGAGAATAATAAATTCAGAGGTAATCAGGGTATGCACTGGGGCTTTTTCTGCTGATTAAACGACCGTTTCAGCAGATATCTTACCAGTGTGTGGTGTTTTAACAATGCTGAAATCAGCATCTGATTGTTCGTTTTGATTTTTGGGTGTACCCAATTTCTCCGATCAGCAATGACTGATGTCTGCTTCTTTCTTCAGAATTGTTCCATTGTGGACAGTATCAGCTGCAATCTGATTAATTACAGTAACAATTTTGTTGCAAAAAATCCCATTGTCACTTCGGCTTTAGCCTGTTATGAATGGATCCAGACTTTTTGGCAAAAGGAAAATATAAAAAAAAATCTAGTTATCTGTAGTCTCTAGATCAGTGGTTCCCAAACTTTCTCAGTTCGAGGCACCCTTAGGGTCTCCATATTTTTTTTCAAGGCACCCCTAAGACAAAAATACAATAGAATACAATAGGAAATAGAAACATTCCGAGGCACCCCAGTGAAAGCGTCGCGGCACTCCTGGAAGCCGCGGCGCACAGTTTGGGAATCACTGCTCTAGATATCTGGAGTTATTACATTATAAAAATCACACCTCCTTTGTCAATACGTGTCCTATACAGGCTAGGTGATAGTTACAGTTGTTTAACAATACCTCCCAACATTTGAGAATTTGAAAGAGGGACAAAGTTTTGCAGCCTGGTAGAGTGGTTGTGGCTTGCACCGCCCAGACCAGCGGGTCTAGTGCCTGCCCCTTTTATTTATTCAGCCATCCATATGTCTGGCCCTTATTATTAGGCCTGCTATCCATATGTTTGCCCCTTATTATTAGGCCTGCCAGCCATATGTCTGGCCCTTATTATTTGTCCAGCCTCCATATCTGCCCCTTATTATTATGTGCAGCCTCCATATGTCTCCCCCGTTTATTTGTCCAGCCTCCATGTCTGCCCCTTATTATTATGTCCAGCTGCCATGTCTTCCTCTTTATTATTTGTCCAGCCTCCATGTCTGTCCCTTGTAATGTTCAGCCTCCATGTCTGCCCCTTTTAAAGACTTCTCTTACTTACCTTAGTTGTCTTCTCTCTTCCTCCGCGGTGCTCCTTCTCTGACGCTCCCTGGTCTGGTCTGCTGTTACCTATGTGAGTCCTGTAGGACCAAATTTCTTTTCTTGAATGGCAGTAACCACATAGGTTTAGTCATTGCCATTCACTGTAACAGGTTTGGTCCTACAGGGCTCTCGTAGGAGCCCTATATTACCTGTACTATGATGTGTAAAGCCCTGCCACATACACAGCACGGCACAGGCTTTACAGAAAAAAAAACAACAACTTTGTCCAGAGTCTGATCTTTCGGGATAAGTTGTGAGGCGGGCGGCGCTGTAATCGGGACACTTGGAAGTTATGGTTTATCAATGACAGTGTGGATGCCTCTTGTTACTCTAAGTGGTGGCAGGGGCTATTTATTAATGGGCCTTACCACGTATTTAACAGAAAATAATAGATGGTAAAACAGGAACAAGATAAGGATTGGAGATGAAGATGAATCAGGCCTTCAGCAGTCCACCAATACTAGAATGGAAGAAAATTGGGGTAGATCCAGAACTACGTTTGCCGTACGTTTACTCGCGTAGCGTATTTACGTGTGCGTACCTTCTATACACTCCCCTTGGCACACCCCTTGAATGTACGTATTTTGTCAAGATACGCTTTTCAAACCCTACCTTAACTTTTGGCAACGTAACCGCAGTGATCCGCACACGTAGGTATGGGCAACACGTATTTACGCAGCTAAGCACGCCCATACTGTACACTTT
Source organism: Limnodynastes dumerilii (assembly GCA_011038615.1). NCBI lineage: Eukaryota > Metazoa > Chordata > Amphibia > Anura > Limnodynastidae > Limnodynastes > Limnodynastes dumerilii. The sequence goes on along the minus strand of WWET01000894.1, from coordinate 115,822 downwards.
AAATACAAACCCCGCCTACTTAACGTATTTCAGACGTATTTTGGACTCACGTAAAATTGGCACGCCCACACGTAAGTATTTAAGTGACACATACGTGAATGGCCCATACGTTCACAATTACGCTACGTTACTGAGCGTATTTTCTATGGTGCGCATGCGCAGTACTTACCAAAAGGCGATTTTATGTCTCCGCCACGCGTAAATTCGCTCACAAGCGTTGTTCTGGATCTGGCCCATTGTTTGTAAATTAGGCAACATGTTGTGTGTTCTTCAGACACAGAGCTGCAGTATTTTATGCAGGTGTGTGTGTGTTCGGGAGTGCAGGTCATTAAATTCAAAACAAAAAAAAAACATGAATAACAATGTTTGGCAAACAAAAACATATTTTCACAATGTATTCTCTTTTAATAGAGCATTAACTGTATGTTCTTAAAGGTTCTAGTATAAATGCCTAAAAATGCTATATGCAATCTTCACTTAGATTCAGCGCAAGTGTTTTCTAGAAAGTGTATGTAGATACGGTGCATTTGTTATTGGTGATATAGGAGGAGGAACATTGGTGCATCAGTCTCATAATATTGATGTCTATGTGTTTATCTATACACGCCCTAATTTTTTTTCTCTGGTGTCAAAAAATAAACACAAGCGTCTGATTGGTTGATAGGAAAAAAGATGCTTTTATAATTTACAGAGTAGGGACTTATTCAAGCAGTACTGATGACATTTCACTAATACTATCTTGATTATATTTATTTACCATCTAAAATACAATGCCATGTTATGTACAAGTGTAAAAAATAATGCTTATCTGAAAAAATATATTAAGTTCAACCAGATTCATTTGCATAAATATTGTATAGAAAAGGATTCCAAACTTGCAGCAAAATATCAGCAACATTTGAAGGAATTCTCCACTATCCATATCCACTATAAACATACTTTCATTCCAATAATAATATTAACCCAAAGCTAACACATGTGCTTGAAGCTTCCACAATAACAAATTTTAACCTTTGAGTTGGGAGTAAATTACATAAATGTGCCTAGGCAGACACTTTGGGAACCACTGGGTTAACAAATGCTGAACATATGATAAGCCATGATGTTAAAGGATGTAAAAAAAAAACCTAAAGAGCGAAACATAAAAAGTACATATAGTCCATAAACTAGTCCTCTTTCTAAATTGAGGCATCAAATATTTTTTGACTGCCTGTATTTGCATTTACATGTGTTCATGACAATTGTTTCTACTGCTGGTTGTCTCTGTCTTTTTTGATGGAAGACTTATTAATTGAGGTTTCGGTCGGATTTATGGTGGCCAGAGAATTGTACAGAATGGTAAAGGTGAAAGGTAGGACGTTGAACTTCCAGTATAGATATGGACAGGGAACATTCAATGTAGTGTCTTAAAAAGAAACATGAAAGTTATCCACATTTTTAATCTGTGGAATTTGGCTTAAATGATTCACAAGGAACATACCAAAATATTTAGGTAGATAACAAATACTATGGGATAGTACCTTAGGGTGTTTGCGGCTTAGAAAATCTGTCTTGCATTAGATTTCTTTGCGGGGAGGTGCTGACTGTTTTTCGGCTATCTGCCCTCAGAAAGGATGGCTCTCGCCGCTACATGGTTTTAAAACAGTGGAGTGGTGTCAGGTAAGTCTTCTTAAACCTAACCCTTTTCCAGAGCCTAACTCTAACCTTTTCTGTCCCGCTGCCTATCTCTAACCTGAACAGGTAGTTTGTTGACATAGTACCCATTCCAAAATGTAGGTTTTCATTTTTGAAATGCATTCAGGATATGGTGCTGTCGAAATTAAGCTTTCGGCTTAATCATTCTCGAAAACCGTCTGTAATGGCGACAGCATACCAGTACCTTAATGTGTCAGTGGATCATAAAAATGGATATAAAATGTAAGCATAGTTAGTTTTTCTATAGATTCTTTTTTTTTTGTATTCTACATTTCTTATTAAAATCATGATGGTCCCCATCACATCCCCTATCATCCTCTGAGGTCAATAAATTCATGTGAGGTTTTTTTTTTACATACTGATTTTCCTGATTAGCTGTTGTAATAAACTAACTGTTCATTTTTTTTAAATGTTATACAAATGTTCATTATTACTTTTACCCTCAAGAATTCCAGTTGTTTGATTCATTTTTATAATACTGATGGGGAAGAACAAGAGGGACAATTAAAGAAAACTGGAATTAAAATGTAAGGAAATGTAATGTGTGCATTTGCCATATAATGTTAGCGGGTTTCTTGTCTATAAATATAGAATCTTCGAATAACTAGAACATGTATTATGGCCACTGAGAGACCCCTTTGGTTTCTATTGAGCTGGAGTGGACATTTCTTGTGTTCTTATAGTAATTGGAGAAAATGTTGTCTTTGAAATCGTTGTTGGCAATAGAGAAGTCTTCTAAGGAATTTAGTTTTGTGTAAATTATGTGGTGAAATAAGATCTGCTGCTTAAGTGTAACTACTTAATTACTACTGTGCTTCATGTAATTCTTTGTAGTATAATTTAGGAATAAACCCACAATCTCTATCATTACTGAATAAAAGGTAAAAATAAAATAAAAGGTACCTTTGCATTATCTCTGCATCCCCCATTTTGTTTTTGTTTTCTTTAGATAAATATGTATGCTTGATATTTGGCAGTGACCCAAAATGAATGGGCGTATTTTCTCTCTCATTAACACTCTACCTGCATGAATGATCTTAGTTTATGGCAATCTATAGAATGTCTAAAGATATGCTAGGTATTTCAGCTTTCTTGGGAAAAGAGGAATTTTTTTTTCCTAGATGCTTTTGATGCTTGTAGCTAATAAATGCTGCTTTAATCAATGATTATGTATAAAGGCGAGACAATCTGCAGCCAGACAGGCGACGTCTTCATGCTACATTTCCAAAGTACTCTGAAATAAGCATACCAGTATTGGCAGTGTACTGTGTTATGGGGGAATACCATATTTAACCCATAAGCTCTTGTTTGAAAATATTATACATACTATAGAGTATATAGACAAATTTGCACCATATCACAGCAAACTCTTAAGAAATCAACTCAACGTTAATAACAGCAAGCGACTGGTTTCTAGAATGTACTGCAAACCATGTACCTTAATAGAATGGTGTTTTGCAAAGCGGTTTCCCAATTGTTTCACAGTGGTAGCCATATATTGATGTCAGCTAAGATGATAAAAGTTATATTCTTTATGGTGTAAATAATAAAAATTCAGTTATTATTCTCTGTTACCCATTTTCTTTAAACCAGTCATTTAAAATCCTGCCTTGTATAAGCAGTGAAACCACTAACATAGGTGCAGATTGTGTCTGCTATACTATAGGACTCAAAGTTTAAGGCTCAAGGCAGTGGTCATCTGCTGCCAGGAAGACCGGAAGAGAACACAGCCGGGCATCTTCTGCTGCTTTTTATCACAGCAAAGTGGTTTTGCCAGACGCACTTCAAAATTGGCTATTAGGTACAGCAATATTAAGCTCCACCCATTGGGTTTAACAGATAACAATAATACAAAACAATAATAAAACTAGTTTAGAGAGCGTTAACAAAAATCTTATTTTATAGATTTAATTTTAGTTTATCACAATATTTGATAAGGTTCCTCCAGAAAACATTGCATTACATTACAAGGCAGGTGTGTCAGCAGATGTTGTGTTGTGAACAAGCTTTGGAACCTCTGCACTGTACACACGGGAGCAGATCAATAGTCTGTGCATCTTATTTTACTTTAGGTGCACAGTTTTCAGGCTTTGTTATTCCTCGTGCGTACCAGTGAACATGCCATCACCAGTGATTCGGCTACATGTGGGGTTTTTTTTGTTGGAGTAAAAATACTCCTCAAAGCAGATCGTATCCAGACTTTTGAAAAGGGTTGTTTTCTGATCAATAGGATTGCAAACTTCCTGCTCTTTGTGATTGCACATGTGCACAATGAGGTTTTAGTACGGATCTGGATCCTTCAAATCCAGTCACGTGAATTTCATTCTTCCACTGTGTTTCCTGGAAGATGAGGAATGTACATAGCACAGTATAGGCATGGCCTGTGAACATCACCCTATCATGATATAATCTTAAGGTACGGAATTTGAGTTAGGAGAGTGCCCTCCAATGCACTGGTGAGGAAGGCGCGAGGTTCTAGCTACCCACTGTTGCTGCCTTCAGAATTCCGGAATTCTTAATATGGTCCAGCATTTTTAAGTACTATTTCTAACCGAAGAGGAGGAGATTGTTGTTGTTATCATTTTATTATTAGTAATGATATTAAATGGTGAAGTGGTCTATATAATAACTTTGGGTGGTCAGATGGTCTTTTGCTTCAGAGCAAAGATTTGTACATCATATACCACTGTACCTCATTAATCTTTTAAAAGAAGAACATCATCATGTCCACATGAGAATTGCATTGCTGAATTACAGAAAATCCTAGACTCCTGTTGCAACATTTCTTTAATGCTTCTCTTTTAATGCAGAGATTTTGTAACTATTCCATAGATCACGTGTAGGTGGTGGGTTTACATGTGTGAACAGATTTACAATATAAAGAGAGAAGTCGCATTCATGCTAAAAAAGCCATATGTTCCCAGCATGCAAAACAAATATTACATTTGTACCTTTTGGCCAGAGGACCACCCTTTTGCTTGACTTGCTTTTTAGCAATGCTTAGCATACATGTGTAACCATACCTTTAATGACTTTCCTTAGTATTTAGCAGGTTTTAGACAATATCAGATTGTTGTGGTTTATATGAGACATCCCATCATATACAGACCCAGAGGTAAGAGTGGCCCAGCAATGCTAACTCTCCTTTTTGGGGTCACTCTTCTTCCTCTTCACTCCTAGCCAGGTGTAGCACATGGTCTTTGATGAATTGCATTGAAGTCGGGTGATTTTCTGGCAGTGCGCATGTGATAGGAGCTCTCATGCATGGGGGGGAGGGCGTTACCAGACATCCACATGGGGGGCATGCAAATGAAGGCAGGCGTGTGGCAGAAGGATCTGATTTTGGGCTGATCTGTGCACAGATTTTAAGGTAGTTCACTCCCCTCTCACATGCGGACTTACAGACCTCCGTGCTTATAAAAAAACAATGTGACGTTTAGCATGCTTTTTAACACTTAGCACGTTTAGCACGTTTGCATCCTTGCTTGTTACTTCATATTTAGCAAGTAATCTAGGTACAAATCTATGTTATATGATGTGAATCAATATAGACCAGGGACTCCTAAGTAGCACAGCAGTGTCTTCAAAACAAGAATCCAAAGAAATACCTGTTACCAAGTTCTAACACAGACCTACTGAGATTGTCTGGATGTGCTGTAATAGCAAAGTTGCAGTTAAACAGTCAGGCCTCCTGTAGAGTTGTGAGCATGCAGTATTTTTAGTGTATAGGAACATTCTTTTTTTGCTGTAGACGTTTGACAAACGCCACCTTACATTTAAAGGGCAGTACAGTTCGTCCCCTGTGGGCTTTCCAGGTTGCGTACGATGTGAAGTCATATAATAGTACAATAAAAGTACAACGGACCTTATTCACATTTGAAAAGCCGAAGCTTCTTAAGTGTGAAGAAATAAGAAATGAGCTACTGCGATTGCGTGGTAGCTCATTTGCGCAATCTACGTACCATTTACGCGTGTAGATTATGTGCGGTCTTTGAAGACCGCGCGTACTGTAGGGAGTAGAAAGAGGCGTGCCACGGCAGCCTCAGGGAGGAAATAAGAAGAGTGGAAGAAGGAGAATACGAACAGGAACTTAGGGAAGCCCTAGAGCCAAAGGTTCTTTAAAAACGGGGAGGAAGCTTTAAGATCGGTGCGGATACATGCTTATGCGCACATTCTTAAAGCCCTCCTAATTGTGAAGACGGTTCAGTATTTCTAAGCTTGTTCACTTGCTTCATCAGCCCGGAGGCGGGTACTGAGTGGCAATTGAAAATTTTTGTCATTGCCTAGTAATTGTGTTTAGTTTTATTTCTAATATTATGCATTCGCTGCACAAACACAACTACATTAGGAAAAACAACAATTACCTAAGTTGTATCCAAGCGCCCCCTAATTTCCCCTGTAGTTCCTCTACAGTGTCTTTTCACAAAAAATTCCACAGATGTTCAACTTTTCAGTCCACGGTGAGTAACTCTAAATAAGAAAAAATTCACAGAGTTACTCACGGTCCCGGTTCTTTCTGAGTTCCACTTATGAATCCGATGTTCCTTTCTTCCTGTTTAGAGATGTAGTGACTTTTCCTCTTGATCTCAGTCTTTCTTTCTTTATCAGTCTTCGGATCTTCTTTTTCTTTATCTCCACTGGTACTTTTGTTTCTTATTCCCTCAAAGTAAAGAGCAGAAAAAGACTGAGATCAAGAGGAAAAGTCACTACATCTATAAACAGGAAGAAATGATTCATAAGTGGAACTCCGAAAGAACTGGGACCGTGAGTAACTCTGTGAACTTTTTCTTATTTAGAGTTACTCATTGTGGACTGAAAAGTTGAACATCTGTGGAATTTTTTGTGAAAAGACACTATAGAGGAACTACAGGGGAAATTAGGGGGCGCTTGGATACAACTTAGGTAATTGCTGTTTTTCTACATTTATGTATTAAGTTGCATGATCAGGGGAGTGGGTGATTTCCCCATACCTAGGTTTCTTAGCTGACCCCAGAGGTCGCAGTATTTTGAGTATATTTTCCCTTTTACAACTACATTAGAGCCTTTCTTTTTCCTGAAAAGCAATTATGTTTATTTAAATATATATTGTGTGTACACATGTACATTTTGGAATGTGACTTTTAATTCCTGTTGTACATTATAGCCCGGATTCACAGCCCCAGACATATTGCACATACATCCTTAATTTACCGATAATGGGCCCGATTCAATTAGGCAAAAATCATTCGACGGCGTATTTTTAACGCATTTTTTTTTTATTTTTCGTATTCAATAATTTTTTAGCGTTAAAAATACGCCGTTTTTTTAACGATAAAAATCCGCACCTATGAGAGGTGTGGATTTTTAACGCTGCCCTATGTTGTGCCCC